>RJWT010000025.1:0-126403 GCA_004365215.1 Cuniculus paca
GTCCAAGCAACTTCTGCAGGTCCACCCACAACCTGGCACTACTGGCAGAAGCGGTTAGCAGTCTTGGCCCTGGGTGTAACCTGCCTGACTCCAAGATGGCGCCCGGCCGATCACTCTCTCCCATGGGGTAGGGGGGTGGAATTCCAAGCACTCACCAGTAGCCAGCACAGATCTCCACATCTGCCACTCTCCTTCACCCCCGCACCTCTCTGCAGAGACCTCTGGGGTCGACTGCAGCTGCGACCATGACCGCAACCACAACCGTGCGTCTCCAGGCTCAGCAGCTCTTCTGGCAGGGTGAATCCAGCTCCAGGCTAAGGCACTGCCAGCCACCACCTTCTTCTCCATTTAAATTCTTTTTATTCTCTTTGTGGGCTTCAATTCATATTTTAGATTCTTCCTTGGTCCAGGGGACCCACTTCCTTCCTTCTTGTCCTCTCCATGATGTTATATTCCAGCAGCTGAACTATTTCTGTTTACTTTGCTGTTTACTGTTCCGCCATCTTTAGCTTCTCCCAATCTTTCCTATTTTCATATTCAAAAATGAGCTTCTGAGATGATTATTCCTGCTGCAGACAAAACAAAATCCAAGAATTAAGGAAACGTATTGACTTACAGCAAAATGAGCTGCTTAAAAAGGAACATTTAAAAGCAGGTTTTTCAATTCTTCACAGAAGTAAAATTTAATATCATTGAGATAACACCAAAGCTGTTTTTCAATGTGCATAGGAAGTACTTCTGTGATGGAGAAGAGGGGCAAGTGGAAAATAGTAGTGCCAGATTGTTCTTTTTATTGACGTATGTTTGCAATATACCGCAGTTGCATTCATTTGCATCTTGATCATGTGACTTCTCCCCTTACCTTATACCAGAAAACAGACTCAGATGTTTCTCTTAAAACAGCAGCTGTCTATATCCAGTGGTAGCATGAACTATAAATTAGAAAATGCTCATTCTTTTCCATCCCTAGTAGTGTACACTGTTCACTTCTATACTCCATTCATGTTTTAACCATGTGACTGGTCCCAATTAGAGGGACGTTAGCAAAGCAGACTTAAGAAAAGATTTTGGGGATGCTTTGCAATGGAGCTTGCTTTTCTGGGTTTCTACCACTGTCTGGGAATTATATGCTGAGTAGCAACCAGGACTGCTCTTGAGCCTTAACAAGGATTCCTTCTTAACCAGACTTTGTTTAGGATCCTTGGAGGTCCTTTCACCCCACTTTGTTTGACTCAATTCTTGAATTGATAATCCAACTTTTAATCTAAGAATCCTGCAAAGACAAGTGATCAAGAAGCTTCTCACACTTGATATTTCATCAAACTCTGCTTCCTCTACTCTAATATCTCATCATATTTATCTGCTCACTTACTTAAGTGGCTAGCCAAATTTATTTCATTAATCTTCCCTTAAATTATCCTTTACAGTGCTGCCTGTTGTCTCATTCCCAGCTGTCCCTAGTGCATTGAGACTTGAGTTCAACTTTTTGTACTCTACTGAAATAACTTTGAAGAGTCTTCCCTGCTTGTTTAACTGTCTGGTGTGATTTTTCTTCTCCAATAGCTGACTGATCACAGATCACAAGGGAGCTGAGCCATCCAACCAAAGCCATTAAACTCTACGCTGAAACGGGAAACAAAATGGTAGTTTTATGTTGCTAAATTTTAGGAAGTTTATTATATAGTAACACCTTCCTGACATAGATATTTTATACCATGTTGAACACTGAGAGGAAAAAAAAAATTCTGCTGACCAATATGGAAATGAAAAATAGCAATCACATGAGTATTTCCTTGCAAGTTGTTATTGCCAGAAACATTTGCTATTATTACATTAAGATATAGATAGGTAATACAATTAATATTTCAGAGTAATGTTTTTAAATAAAGACTTAACATATTGTGTATCCAGAAGATTTGGCTCAGATCTTTACTTCTAGAAAATTCCATTTTTTCATGAGATGAGGGGTCTTTTGAGCAATTGTAATGTTAAGTATTTGGGAGGGCATTTCATCTTTTGGAGTATTTAGGTAACCCCAGAAGGAAAAAAAAAGTAGAATTTATTTATGTTTTACTTTTGCAAGTACATAATCAACTTGACTATCAAGTAAGTAATCTTAGATACATATCTTACATTTACTTGGTCTTGGGATTTTCATCAGGAAAATGAAGAAAGTTGTACAGTATGATTCAGTACTCCTTTCTAGATGAAGAAATTCATGACTTAATTATTTGCTTTGAATATTTGCTGAGCATCGAATTACAAGTTTACAGGTTTTATGTGTATACAAAGGTATCTCTGATCTTAAATTTTTAGGTAAAAGGTAATGACTTACACAAGTTAAATTGTGTGAACTGGATGACATAGGAATTTTCTAGCAAGAAAGAAAGATGCATGTAGAGTAAAATAAAAGAGTAAGCCACAATGCCAAAAATGTTCTGAATTCATTTTAGGGAGATAAACTAAGAATAGTTGATGGTTTATATCAGGCTAATAGTTACAACAGTTTATCAGTATCCAGGCTGTAGTTTATTGTTATTGCCAGCTAAACTACTTTAGGATGTCATATATGCCACAATCAGTTTCCCTGCACGTATGACAACACCGTGATTGTAAGGGAGTCATAGCCATTACCATAGTCCAGTACCAAAGAAGTGGGTCTTAAGTCAAATAGATAGCAACTCCTCATTCTTAATATATTGGAAAGGTAGGTTCTTGGGGTAGACATAAAGACCAAGAATCACCTACATCTAGAAGATATCCAGAGGAACAGACCTCTCCTAGGAAAGCCTCGGCATTAGTAATAAGGCTATCTAACATAAGAAATCTACAAGCATCAACACAGAAAACAACATGTGGTTTTTTTATATAATGGAGTGCTACATAGCCATAAAGATGGATAAATGTGAGACTTTCATAGGTAAATGGATGCAGTTTGAGAGCATACTCATAAGTGAAATAAATCAGACCCACATCATATTGTCTCACTAGCATGAGAACCTGAATGAGTAAATAAGACCCAAAATGTACAACAGATATTGTGAACTGGGAAGAAACTTTTCAAAAGAAAAGAGAAACTGATATGGGAAAAGGAAAAGAAAGTAAGGGAAAAGGAAAGAAAATATGTATATACACACACAAGACAGTTAAGATAGTTACAGAGCTAGTTTCTCTTAGTTCATTAAAAAGAAAAGTTTGTGCTATTATTTTTTGGACAAGGTATCATGCCTATATTTTGTACTCCGAGTAATTACAGAATAATTATCGTCTGTGTCTAGGTGGCCTCCCAAGTCTCATGCAGTCTTAGAGGCAGCTGAATCTAGCATTCATGCTTGGTTTAATGTCTAGAACTGGGAAAGGTGGTGTGAGTGCTGCATCCACACAGGGGAGGAGCCTGAATACAATATAAGGGAGGGAATAAGGCATGTTCCCCCCCTCCTTTTTTTGCCCTTTTGCTCTTGCCACTTGTAGCCCCCATGAATGACTGCCCCTTAGCTGAGTGTGGACTGAAACCTCCAAAACTGTAATAAATAAATCTTTTCCTTCCTTCATGTTGGGCATCAGGCATTTTGTCTCAACAACAAGAGAAAAGTAACCAAGATAGAATTTGGTACCAGAGGAGTGGGGTTGTTGTTGACTATACCTGACCATATGGATCAAGAGCCTTTGGGAATGGTTTATGGGAAGAGTTTGGAAAGGTTTGGAGATGTTGCCTGAAAGAGTGGCACTAGAACAGTTTAGCTTGCTCTGCATGCGAGATTCTGGTCAGAGCTCAGGAGACCAGAAGGCTGATAGAAAGCCTGCTGGTAAAGACCAGACTTGGGGGGTTTCTGCTCAGAAGAAGGACTGCATTGGGTGCTGGACTCCAGACCATGTGTGTTATGGCTTGGCAGAAAGTTTGTCTGCATCCTGTTCGTGTCCAGAGACTGCCTGAGACTGAGATTAAGGGTGGTGGACTGATTAATCTGGCAAAAGAAATTTCAAGGCAGTCCAATGTTGAGGCCATGGAATGGCTATTGTTGGGGGCTTTTAGCCAGATTTATGTTGTAAGTCAAGAACAGAGAGCCCAACAGGATGATTTAAAATGTTGTGAATTTGGCCAGAAGAAAGCTCTAGTAAAGCTGTGGACTGTAAAGACAGAGCTGAGATCTCCATTGCAATTCAGCTGTTAGATTCAACTGCCTCCATGACTGCATGAGGCTGGCCAAGGCAGGGGTGCACACCTAGATACAAACCATAACAGTTACTATGAAAATTAAAATACACAGTGTATTAATTATTATAACTCTCCTACTAACCTGTTTTGAGACTCTTTTATTGGGGTTTTTAAAAATCTCTTTAAAATTAAAAAAGAAGCAAAATTATATGACTCTAAAAAAAACTAAATAAAAGTAAAAAATGACTGACCAGAAGTTTTCTTTATGTTCATTTTGACTTTGCATCATATCTGGAGTTTTACTATTTCACAATCAAATTGTATTGTTCACATTTCTCCTTAACAAATATTCCTTTGCTAAGAATCCTGCCTTTCACAGTCTAAGTAAAAAAAGAAAAGAAAAGAAAAAAAGAGTAAATTTAACTCCTATGTTTGAAGTAAAATATTGTTTCCTTCTGGAGCTTCTTAAGATATCATACTGTTCAGCACATCTAAAACAATGAGTTTCTCATTTTCTAGGATGTTTTATAATGTTGATATGCATTATTTCTTTATAATACTCTTATTTTCACAACATAAATGGGGCAATGATAAAGACTGAAAATTTGTTGATTGATGACTATATTTTGATAATCATTACTTTCATACAATGTAAAGTGTGCTTCTATTTCTTCTTCTGTCAGAATTTAGCATAAAATATATACAGGATGCTCATATAGCATATTGATAATTTTCAGTAAAAATAATATCATATAAATAATCATCCACAACTTTTGCATATTATTTTAAAGGTTAAATGTTCCATTTTAATGTTTATTTCTGTTCAATTCTCAACAACCAGTGGACCTTTTTTTCCCTTTGTTGGAAGTTTAGAACTAATCTTTTTCAGAAAAAATTATCACAGCACTTAGAAGGAGGCCACTTATTCACAGTGTGAGTCTCAAGGTAAAATAATGAAGAGCAGACAATGTTTTAAAACACTTAAGGTCCAAACATGTTCAGTATTTTAAACATGCCCATGGGTCCAATTCATTTTCATTTCATTGGAATGATTTCATCAGGGACAACCAATTATATACTGAAGATATCATATAAATGAAATTTTCTCTCAGTGCATTTTGTGAGATATCTCCTAATTCAAACATTTGACAATCAAATGTTCTTTTTGGGTCTCATGCTTTTAAGTAATTTTTATGCTACTGAGAATTCTTTTGTCTCCTAAGCATGATTCCTTTGGTTTATGCTATTCTTTCATGTAATTAATCCTTACACAATATGTTATCACTCTCCTTATTTCATCCAAAAGTTACCACTCTAAAATGCTGAGATCTATTTCCTTATTATTTTGTTCCTTGTTATGAATATTATCTTATTTCTTTAATTATGTAAATGAGTCCTGATTTCACACCTTTAAGAAATTATGACCAACTATATATATTCTCTTTACTCTTATTCACTCCATTCTGCAAAAAAAAAAAATCAATTTATGGTCATTTTACTGATGATCCTTTTTTCAATAAGGTCTTGTAAACTTCTGAAGTCTCACTACTTTTCTGTAAATGGTATAGCAAATGTAATCACACTATCATTTTCAACATATTTTAGGATTGTAAGTTATGTAGAATATCTGTGTAAATATTTCTCTAGAAAATAAACTGTGAGTTTATATTCGTGAACTGTGGGGGGAGAGATCAAGTCCCCCCTCCAGAACCAGTGCCATGCTTGGGCTGCTGCCAGAGTGGGGATAGCCAGACCCAAGCCTTTCCCTGTGAGTCAGCTCCTTTCGCGGACTGCAGGGAGAGAACAGAGCTCCACCAGGAAGCAAAGTCTTCCTGCGAATCAGTGCCATGTGCAGGCTGCCCCTGGCAGGGAAACAACCAGATCCCAGCCCCTTCTGTTTTCCAGCTGGCAAATAAGAAATACCAATCCCTCCACTCCTCATAAGTGACTGACCCAGAGAAACACAGGCTGTGATGATAGCTAGCTCAGTGAAATGCAATTGGATGGTTATGGTGCTGTGGTGTTTCACTGACCTTGCAGGTCTAGGACCAGTGGTCTGATCATCTGTTCAGAGGATAGCGGTATGCAATGTGGCATCTAAGGGGGATTTCCCACTGAGAGTGGTAGCCATTGTTGATTCCCTATAATCTTGCTTTGAAATCCTATATCATTTTCATAGTTTTGTTGGGTTGGGTTTTATTCTCTTTTGCTTTGTTTGATTACATTATGTCTCATGGCATGAGCAGCTATTTCAAAGATAGCAAGATATATTATGGTAGTCATTTTGGATTTACTATTGTCTTGTTTTGAAGTCCTTTATTGCATCCATTGTTTTGTTTTTATTATTTCTGATCTATTCTGTTCTGTTTGATTTTCACTATGTCCGAAGGTATCTGCAGCTATTTTGAAGACAACAAAAGGCATTATGGTAACTATTGCTGATTTCATAATGTTTTGAAGTCCTGTAAAACTTACACTGATTTGTTTTGATTGGTTTTATTCTGTTTTATTTTCCTTGGTTTTATCCTCTTTAAAATAAAAAAAAATTAAAGTGATTTTTTTTGATAGTGCATTTTACATTATATGTAAATGAAGTAATTTTGTTCACCGGTGTGGCTTATTAATGTATATTTCTATCACCTCTTTTGAGAGACTCCACTTTCCTAGATCATTAATAATAGCTTATATATTTGATAATTATTTTTATCTAATGTTTGAATCTTAATTATTGAAATTTGCATTTCTTACTTTTTGTGAGTCTGAAAATATTCACTTTGTTTCATATTTTTGTCTTTCTTTAGTGATTTTCTTATTCATAAACTTGTCCTTTTTTCTTAGTGATTTACAGTTTTTCTTTTACTTAGATTTAGATTTATATATTCATGATGCTCATCCTTATGCTTTTTCATACAATGCACATATTTTCCCATGCTTTATGTTTTATATTTCCTGTTGTTTAAATATTGTACTTTGTTTGGATTTTTGATGTTGTAAAATATCATCTAGTCTTTTAATAATTTCATTGACTATCTTTGAAATTATTATATATAACTACATCTATACATTTGTTCTATACTTTTTTGTGCCTATCTAATTGATCAACTTTGATAAATATCTTTATACATTTGTTCTTAAATTTTCATTGATTCAATGTTTATTACACTGCACAATAAGTATTGTACATCCAGTGCTATTTCTGGCAACAGTTAAAAAATCATAATTTTAAATTTTTTAATCAAAATAGTGAAATTCATCAGATACATTGTTGTACTGGATTATCTTGTTTTTGTAACAGGCTATTTAGACCCACATATTCATCTTTCTTTGTTAACCACTCGGGGGATAAAAAAGGATAACGTTTATTTTGGTGAAAGAAAAAAGGTTTTACTTGAAGTTAGTTCTGAGGAGCAGGAGGGACTTCTTTCATTTGCTTCAGATCATGCTCTCACCATGTAGAGCTGTAGAGAAGTCTTACAGTAAGGGACAGGGGAGGGGAACACAATGCTACAATACACGTCTCTAGTCTTGCTTTGTTGCTTCCTGCCACATTTCACTATCTCCCTTTCTTGTGGAAAGGAAACTGGCCCTGAGCCCTTGGAAAACCACTAGCATAGTCCTCAGTTGGTCATCTCCTCTGGCCTGAGGAGAGGAGTGATGACATTTATAGCCTATGCCTGAGAAAGTTTGTAGAAGGTGCTTCTGTCTTCAGGTAAAAATTCTAACTGTAAAGCTCAATTTTGTTCGGATGGTTATAACTTCATCAACAAAATTTGATTTTAAAAAAATGCAAGTTTTTCACAATCTATGTTATATGTGTTTAGCGTTTACTACTTGGAATATTAAATTTATGATTTCTGCATCTAAGTATTTAAATGAAAGTGATGAATATGCATATGTAACACCCAAATCCCTATTGTTTTGTTCTGTTAGGAGTATTAGCTGTCATTCACTTTATGGTTCAATTGAAACACAGTGTCACCTGACTCAAGATATAATCCTTCTAGGAATAAGAGCTGACTATTCAAGTGAGTGATTCTGACATGAGTTTAAAGGCCAGTTTGGGATCAATTTGTTAAAATTCACCCAAGCCATTTAGCTCCCGAGTTTCCACCTTCTAGTGTCAGCTGAGTTCATTATTAAGGCATTATTCTCAAGTGAATATTTACCTCTGCAAGTCTTGCTTCTTTATCATTCTGCCCTTAAATTTCTCTCCTAAGAGCATTCTTCCAGTGACTTACAAGTATTTCTACATTAAAAAAAAAAAACTGGGAATTGTCTCCCAGAAAACCCAACCTTTAAGCATTGCCATCACTGATGTAAGTGGAAAATAGATGACAGATGTTCCTTGTAAAAACCAGATGCTATCACTTGGGAGAAAATGCATTAGGTGAAGTAACGAACAAGTTTGAAAAATATGGGGGGAGCATATTAAATGTCAAGACCATGTAATTGATGAACATGGGTATATTGAACTAATACTAGAAAAAAGGACAATGGAAGACTGAAGCAATGAATGAGCAATTTTATACCAACTATGAAATCCAAGAAATCAGTTTGATGTGTAGTAAAAAGGCATGGAAATTGAGGACCAGTACTGTTGTGGTTCAGATCTAAAATGTGCCCAGTAAGTCTCATGTGTGTGGAGGTTGGGCATGGTGAGAGGACCTGGGTCTTGGGGATGACCTGGAAGGATGTATCCTTGTCTTTGTATCCTCTCTTCATTCTCTTTCTCTTGGTTGTCATGGGGTGAGCAGTTTTCCTGTGCCAGGAACTTCTATGTGTTTTTGCTAGTTTGGAGCCAGTCAACCACGGACTGGATTTCTGAGAACTAGCAGCCAAATTAAGCCTCCCCTCCTTTGAATTGAAGGTGTCAGGGATTTTGCCCATGTGACAGGAAAGTGATTAATACCAAGATGAAGTTCATTTTCAAATTTAATGCAGTGTGAGACAAGTTAGACTGTTAGAGCAGCAATCTGTTGTATTCATGTGTAGGTTATACACATTCATGTATAGCAAATGTGAGGTCTGAAAAACCTTGATTTCTGTAACAGAGATAGAAAATGAGCCCTGAAATGACAATATCCTGCAGGTCAGCAAGTTCACTGTATCAAGTTTCTTTCACTTTGGAAGAGTCAGTAATTTTGACTGAGTCAAGAACTGACTGCTTCCTGCAGTAAAGATTTGTCTTTCTGTTTAACTATAAAGTCCCAGCCAGGGCCACTATCTAAGGTCTTCAAAAGGTTCATTTTATTGCCACAAGACAAGGAAGGGTAGACATAAGTCAAACGCCATGGGATTTATTTCCTATATCTCATATTAATTGCCCAGAACTTACCTGATAGGTGGGACAATTTGCTGAAAGTATCCTTGAGACATTAGCACAGAAGTAGCAGTTACAAAAGTTGGATGCCACCCTTATGGATTCAGCTTGCACACCGAATAAAAGCCTCTTCACAGATGGTATTTCTATGGGAAGAGTATGTGTGGTTCCCTGAACCAAGCGATGAAACGGGAACATCCTTGCTTACGATCACTCTCGATGACTTCTCTGGGGCAGGGATACTTACTGTCTCATGATGCTGGTTCTGTGGGTTTAGAGGTTGTAGCCCAGAAAGGGGAGGACCTCCACCAGAAGACACAACAGGAGATGTACCCTAACATACAGCTGCCTCAAGGGTGCTGCGTACACCTCAGGTACAGCGGAAACGGGCAATAAGAAAATGTTATCTTCATGCGTGTGACATTGATCCTTGTCCTCCAAGCAAGGAACTGCTGCTAAAAACAGCGGCGCTGATCCTGTATTGAAGGATAGGTCATTTGCTGTCATTTTCATAATTCTTTGGCTTATAGTGATGATAAATGAGCTTCTCCAGCAACTCTATTATGAGGGTTTGGATCTTTCCAGATTAATGATTTCATGCAGATGATTAGTTCAGACAGAGAAAGAAGAAGGGATTCTTTTTCCCCTAGGGTGAGGGGCATCTAGATCAGACAAGGAAGTGAAGAGAAAATGCAAATTTGTTGCAGTGTCTATATAGTTGTAACTGTGAAAGTGCCGTCTCTCTCACCATTACTGCGCATCAGAGGCCCACTTGGACACTGGGGGTTCTGCTCCTCCTTAAATTTGTAAGGACACAGTTAGATTGATTCTATATCTTGGGTGTTGTGAATAAGAGCACAACAAATTTTGGAGCTCAGACATCTTTTCAAAATATTGGTTTTAAATGGTTTACAAATACACCCAGACTAAATCATGCAGTAATTCTTTTATTGTTTATTGAATAAACTCCACATGGCTTCTCATAAGAAAGATAATATGGTATATTTACCCAAATGGAATATTATTCAGCCACAAAAGGAAGAAATCCCATGACAATATGAATGAATCTGAAGGATACTATGCTTAGTGAAATAAGCCAGGCACATAAGAGCAGGGACTGTGTAATCTCACAAATAGGTAGATTCAAAACAGTGGAATGCATAGAATCAAAGAGTAGAACAGTCATTGCAAGAGCTAAAGTGGAGGAGGAATGGATAGGTCTTGGTCAAAGAGGGCAAAATTTCTTTTAACCAGGAAGAGTACAGATTTTAACATGGATTGCCCAGCACAGTAACAATAGTTTATATATTTTCCATCTCAAAATTAGAGAGTGAATTTAGATATTCTCACCACAAAAGATGTTATGATGGAAGTGATGGCTATGTTATTAATTACCCCTTCTTCATTGCATGCCTCTCACAGAATTTAATGGCACCCCCAAAAATAAACAAGTATAATTTTTTGTTTAGTCATTTAAAAAAGTACAAAGAAGTGTGATTTCAAGGTTGACATGAAGAGGACTGTGATGACCCTGAAAATGTGCCATTGAATCTTCCTTCAAGGAGAGATGTGTGGATCAGATTCATGGAGTGATGTCAGTAGACATCCTTGGGTTCTCAGTGCTTCAGGGATTACTCGATCTGCAGAGCTAATGTATCAAAAGGCACACCTTCCCAGATAGTTCCCATGCAATAACTAACTGTAGCAGGTGAATAAAGATTAGGGCATCCCCATCTTCCACAGGATAAGTGAGAGAGAAATAGCGCCCCATCAGTTCAACATTTTATAGCTCTGGTATACATCATAGCTCATTCTTTCTCTATGGAAAATTCTATCTGAGCTCTCTACTTCTATAGATATCAGTCCCCAAATCGTTCCCTAATCAAATGTCTGTTTTCTAATCTCAATTCCAATGTTTGCTTCCTGAGAAAACCAATCCACTAAAGTGATCATGGTTTATCATGCTACCTTTTTGGTGCATCTTGAGGTTTTCCTTTCAACATTTTTTGTTTTATTGCATTTTTAATTTTCTAAACATTTTTGTGCTGTTAGAAATTCAGACTAGGGCTGCACATATAATAAGCAGGCATTCTCCTATGGATAGCAGTCCTATTCTACAAAGTCTGAAATATATATGTATATTATTGTCACAATTACTTTATATATGATGATACAGAAGACTGATTACAGTGGTACCTGGGTTCATGAAATTGATTCTTGCCACATTCTGGTCAAAAACTGAACTGGATGAGAACCAAATGAAATTCATTATTAGGTTCACTGTTGTCTTTATGGGGAAATTGCATTCGGTTCTCATCCAATCTGGTTTGCAATGAGAATTGTGGAGAGAACTGAGTTTGTGAACTAAGGTATCACTGTATACCACTCTCAAACTCATACATTAAAGCACTCTTCACTAATTTAACTGCTATGGAAGCAATAAGAAAATAATTTAGGTTAATTATTAGAGCATTGGTCCAAAAGGATTAACATTCTTCCATAGAGAGACGTGAGAGGAGCCTGTGCACAGGGCAAAGTCCATTCTATGTGAACACATGAGTGAGAAGGTGGCTATCTGCAAGTCACAAGCGAGACTTCCCCAGAAAGTGACCACCAGCACTCTGATCCTGCCATTCGAGGCCTCACAACTATGACAAGATAAATTTCCATTTAAGTAACCTCATGCGTGGCATAATGTAATGGTAGCTCCTTTGTCTGAGTAATAGTAGATTGCAGTAGGGTGAAACTGTGATGTAACAAATACCTAAACATGTAGAAAAGACTGTGTCTGTACATCTAGAAATGTGAGGAAGCAGGGGGAATTTTGAGATACATGCTAGAGAAGGCCTACATTACTTCAAAGGGACTTTAACGAAGAATAAAGGCAAATCAGATGAGATTACAGGAGGCAAAAAAAGAGGAATTCTAGAGAGGAAACTTGTATTTTAGAAAATAAACAGATAACTACGAACAGAAATGTGGACATTAAAGGCCACTCAGACAGAAAGGAGGATGTAGTCCTTGGAAAATGAAGAAAAGTAAATCTCTGTAAAAAAGTGACAAAGAATTAGGCTGAAGTCTGTGCTAGTGAAAATAGAACTTACAAACCATGAAATCAATTGCTTGACTAAGAAGATCTTAAAAAGATTTTAAAATCGAGGCCTGTGTCATCTGTGTTGCTTAACACAAAATGTAGAAGGACAGAGACGAAAAATAAACTGTTAAGTAAAGTGGATTCAGAAATCAAAGATGTGGGAAATTCTTAGCCCTGTATATTGAAAAAAAAAAAAAGAAAGAAAGAAAGAAGAAGGTTATTTTGATTATAACAAATAGGTCGTGGTTGAGAAATCATTTGTTAAACAGATTAGTATGAGTTTAATCCACTCATTTCATTAACCACCCGAAGAGACGTCCAGCAGAGACACAGGATTCTATCAGCCAAGAAACAGCCAGTTTGGAATGTAGAGAACTGGACTAGATGATAGTGTTGTTAGCTAAAAAAAAAAAAAAGAAAAGCTTCGTTGTTGAAGAAAAGGATCAATGGTTTCCAAGAGGGATTCGGAGGTTACCAGGGCCCCCACTTCTATGAAACTACAGGGCGACAGTGCCTCCTTCTCTGTTTTGCAGGACCAAGCTGTTGAGAGAGAGAGCTTAGTGAATGGACCACCAGAGGGATGCATGGGGTGATGAAAACACCCTGTTGGTTTAAAGGACTGCGCACTACACCAAAGAGTGTTAGTATCTCTCATGTCTTATGATCTAACAAAAATTCCTTTTCTATGTTTGAGAGTTGCATGGAACTCATTAACCCTTTTCTTCCTTCCTTCCTCCCTTCCTTCCTTCCTTTTTTCCTTTCTTCCTTCCAATTTCTTTCATTTACATGGAAATCTCTTTCCTATGCCTGTCCCATCCATGTCTTTTGGCAGAAACTTTCTTGTTTCACAGGTTCATAGCTAGAGAGGAATTTTTTCTTAGAATAAATCCGTATCTGAGTCTCATAAATATACAATTTACATATTTAGATGAAATTTTGGACTTTAGACTTTATAGTTGATGCTGAAACATATTAAGTCTTTGGGGATACTTTGGAGGAATAAATGTATTTTGAGTGAGGTACAGATATTAATTTTGGAATGCTGGCAAGGATTGGAATGCTGTGAATTATGCTCTGCAAATGCATATGTCGGAGTCTTTTCCTAATATTACTGTTTTTGGATATATGGTATATAAGAAGTTATTAAGGTTAATGAGGCTGTATACGTAGGGTCTTGATGTAGCAGCATTAACGTCCTTTTAAGAGACACCAGAGCGCTTGCTGTCTCTTTCTCCTTTTGCAAGCCCCCGGAAAGCCATATGAAATCAAATACGAAGGTAGCCATCTACAAGGCCAGACATATCTTTCAACAGAAATTGACCATACTGGTCTCCTGATCTCAGAATTCCAGACCTTAAAACTGTGAGAAAATGAATTTCTGTTGATTAAGCTGCTATCTGCAATATTGGTGTAACCATTCCCATTCATTAATACCATTCCCATTCATTAATACAGAATTTGATGTTTGGAACTGGAATGATACCATAAAAAACTACATAAAAATAGATAAAAGGCTTTGGACCTGGATAGTAGATAATGGCAGCCAAGGCTGACTAATTCAGATGAGATTCATTCATCAGATAAGGTAGAATATTCCCTAATTTTTGTGACTGCTTCCTTTATGGAAGTCAGGACACTCACTTGTGATTCAATTTTGTGATTTTCAGGTATCTTTCTCTTTGCTCAGTTAGAAATTAATATACATATTTTTTGAAATCAAGTTCTAAATCCCACAAAATTTTGTTGTTTTTAAGAACACCTTAGGCATTTTTATTATATTCCATTCTTCTCTGTGCTTTTGTTATCATTGCTAATATTCCTAAAATGCTTGTTTTGTCTTTTCTCTTTTTTCCCCTTTTAGCATGTTTGTCAAATTGTAATAATCAACAATTCTAGTGTTCTTTGATTGCTTATTCTTACTGCATTGATCTCTGTTATTAACATTAATTTATATCTTGTTACTGTGTTTAAATTTATTATTAAATTTTTATTTAAATTGAAATCTTTTTACATTACTGTAACTCCTCTTGTTTTTGTTTATTGTATTTGGAGGCATGCTTTCTCATTGATTCCATTTTGACTTTTTTTCCTTTTGGATTATGACAGGTTGAAGCTCATTATATTATTCTCCTAATTATATTCTACTTTGATTGGTTTTTTTATGATAAAAATTGTTAACAGAATTTCTGTATACATAAAATAAAAATCAGCTATTTTGTGATCTCTTATTTTATTGCACTTTAATCATTCAATTCAAACTAAGTGGAAAAACTTTAATATTTAATGGTTTATTTAAAGTTTTGTACATGAATAAATTACATGAATAATTTATTGGTCTATTTGTAACTTAATGTTCTATACCTTGTTTGGTGTCAAAACACTCATATCCTAGTATTCCTAGCACAAGGGTATTAAAAATATTTTTTCCAGATGCTCTGTATTCTTAATTATCTTCTATGTTCCTTTCAGAAAAGGATTATTAAAAGATGCTACAGCAATTATAAATTTAGTGCATCTAAAAATTAAAGTTAACTTGTCCTTCTTTGGTCTCCCGACCCTATTGTTGGCTGTAACTCCCTGCAGGTGCCAAATTCTAAAAGTCTGCTTTAGAAGTTTGTAAATACCAAAAATTAACAATTCATTCCCTGACATGAGTCATTATTAGATAGTATTAAAATTGAACAAAACAATTATAATACAAATTATATTCATCTAGGAAAAAAGTCACATCTATCTATCTATCTATCTATCTATCTATCTATCTATCTATCTATCTACCTACCTACCTATCTCCAAAGGTGAGAGGCAAGTACCCAAGTTGAGTTAAGCAAGGGGATTCAGAAAGCAAGATAACTCAAAATCAATCAAATGAAATTTGAAAATCTAATAGATGAAGCCAGATCAAGGGATTAACCTCCCAAAAGGATATTATGTATCAATTTGTAAACCAAAGCCAGGAATAGAGCTAATTCTGAGGTTGAATATAAAGAAATTAGTGGGCAGAAAACTAGCAGCATACTAAAGGGGCATGAAGAATCCTTTTAGTGTGTCTTTACTGCATTGCAGCTTAAATTTATATGCATTTTCTTCATAGGCCTATGAGCAATACTTTCTAAATTTAATTTGAATGTGAATTAGCTGGGAACCATATATATATATATGTTTATTCAGTGGTTAGAGGTTGGGAATGAGATTCTAAAACATCTCCACTTGAGTGGCAGGGCATTGAACTTACTCCCATAATTTAGCAACATTTTACAGAGATGTGACAATCAGAAAAGGGTAGAGCAGGCAAGTACCATACAGGACATCTAGGGACAGATAGATGAATCTGCAGATTTTAGATACTGACTTTTTGGATCTTATGGAGGAAAGCTTGCTGGCAGACATGCTGCGGGGCAGGCGTCTCTTGGGTATGTGCTGTTTCTCATGTTAAGGAGAAACCGCAGAATCAGAGGCAATGTTCTATGCCACCCACAGAACATGTGTTCCTCTGAATGGGAGGGAGACAGAGTTTCACATTCCTTAGTTCTAGTGTTAAAAGCCTCATGATTTAAAATATCCTAAAATAAAGGATTGGAATATCCTACAGTTTACAGAAGGAAGACTATTTCAGTGATTGGCTATGAAGTATTAACAACCACTGATAAAAATGTCAATTGGCAAAATAATTACTAAAATAACAAGTACTCATTTTTTTATCTTTTGAACATTATCTTTACAACAAGAAATGTTGTCAATTTATTTAATTTCAGTTGCCCAGGTTTTATGGAAAAAAAATTTGTCCCTATTATCTGTCAGATGGGATGCTGATGGTGATGTCTTTGAAACAGTTTAAAGAACAAGGTCACCAGAATTTGTATGTGATTCCCAAACTATAAACCTACAGCACATTTTCTAAAACATCCTTTCATGTAACTACCATTGGGTAGCGTGTAAGTATACATTTTAATGATGATAATATATATTGTTATTAATGTCAAGAGGATTGCAAGGAAACAATAACATGCTGAATAGCATACCAGAGAACTGGAAGTACATATTTATAAAGAATGATACAATTTAAAACAGTACTCATGTCTGTGTAATCTGAAATGTTTCTCAAAGGTACTAAGTGGCTTGGAAAACTGTATAAGCTTTGCTCTAGAAGAACCACAGTAACTATGAAAGCCCTTTAAGGGTAAAACAGTGAAACATGATGTTAAGCAATGCAGCATGCTAAATTAATCTCCAAGAGATACATACCCTGAAATCTTTTGCCTATCTTAGCATGAGATTTGCAAAATACCACCATACATCAGATATCTAGACTCAATTTTCCCAAACTGGATGTGTTAAATAGTTCTAAAGCCGCTGCACTGAATTTTTGTAAGATACATGTAATGAATAATTTCATCTGATTTGCCATTTTTAATCTGGCATGATAATATTAATAGATATGAGAGATTAGAGAGTCATCTTTGATAACTCAGTGCATTTTCTTTCTCAAACTTGTTCAAATTTACCTGTATATAACTTTTATATATTCAACTCCTCTCTTCTGCTATGTGTTTTTTTCAAAATGACCATTTTAAATCAATCTTTTTCAGTATTTCATATGTCTTAGTTACTTTTCTCATTGGTGACACAAAATACTCAGCATCAAAAGTTAAAGGAGGGAAGGTTTATTATACTTTACAGTTAGTAGAGATTTCAGCTCATAGTGGACTGGCTCCAAGACGGGGCGGCATGGCAGAGGAAGATCACAGAAGAGAAAGTATCCACCGTAGGCAGAATGCAGCAAAGTATCCCAGCATCACATCCTGAACCCCAGAATCACACGCTATAGAAACCACCACTTCTGAAAAGTCCCACCTATGAACACATGAGGTTTTGGAGGGACATCTAGATACAAGCCACAACAGCATGTTTTGTTTACTGTATGCAACTCTCTTTTACTAAAGCAAACACGTGCTTCTATGTAGATTGTAACCTAGTTCTAGGTAATTACTTTGTAATTTCTGTGTAGTATTCAGCCAAAGAGGTAATTGGATTCTAGAAAGATTACATTTTACTAGTAATGTGATATGACATACTTTTTTACCATGTAAAAAATTTTTTTAATTGGTTTCCACATTAGTTTCCTTATCTATAAAATAGGCATAATAAGATTTTCCAACAGGAGTTCTGCGAAAACAAAATTAGGAAAATTTTACTATCTAGTATGTGTCTGAGTGATGTAATATTTGTTGTCTTTGTATTTTCTGTATTCTTGAAATTGTAGAGTAAGTTTTGTGTATATTATAAATCAGGAACTTGGAATGGGTGAAATCTCTAAAACTTGGAATCTAAGAACTCATTATGTCAGTCTAAAGGGTTAATGTTAATTATAAATGTGTGTCATAACAATATTATTCTATCTGACTAATGGAATTGCCATCAATTATTTTTTCTAAATGAAAATATCAAATGGTTTTCCCACTTAACTGTCCTGTGGAGAACAAAATAATTATGATGATGAAAATAACTACTATACTTGTAATATCATTGTGTATGAAAAAGTGGATGTGCTTCAAGAAATAGTCTGTTTCTATAAATAGTATGAACGAATCCATGAAATTTATTCTTGGTCAAGTGTAGTGTTATCTCAGAAATTCTTTTCGTCATCTTTATCATTTAAAAATTGAAATTACTTTTCTTGTTAAAATAGAACTCAGATTCAATTTAGATCCAAACAAAAGTCCAAGTGTTATATAGCTGTTTTACACAATCTTGGAGAATATTACACGCTGTGTATCAAAATTAATTTTAAAGCATGCATTTACTGTAAGACATACTGAAAATGAGCACAAGAGGGCACTCTAACTTAGAACTGAATCCAAGAGGGGCACGTTATTTTATGACTCCAGTAGAAATGTTAAAGAGAAATCTTTATCACTTCAAAATTGTAGGAAACACAATAATCTAGAACATACATATTTTCTTGATACAATAAAATTCAATTTTCTCTTACCAAAAATCCCAGTAGGATTTCCATCACAAATTCCTTAGTGTGTGTTTTTCTGCCCTACGCTATCATTCCATCCAGAATATTTTCCGTGTCTCTGCCATTACTTTATGTGCAAATTTCGCACAGTTAAAGTCTCTATTCTCATTAGGACATTACTGACAAACTAGGTTTTCTATAACATTGTTCATAAGAATTAAGAAAAAGAAAACTCTTTTACCTTTTGCAAGTGAGTATAAACAAAAGAGTAAACATTAAGTAAAGCCAGTTAAGAGGCTATCTCTTCATAGTGGGCAGGGCAGGTCAGAGATGCAGACGAATCTTTACAATGAAGTACTAGACTTGAATAAAAGCAAACTGTGTCTTCGGAATACAGTTTCCTTGAGTAAAATTCAGTTCTTGATGTTATATTATTATTTGACTGTTGAAATCATTTCTTATGTTTTCTGACTTTTGTGTAGCAAAAGCCTCCATTAACCATAGAATGAGATCTTGTGTCAGTTAAGTATCTGAAAAATAGTACAGCATGCTACCTCTGAGAATTTATCTGCTTGGTGAATCAGACCTTGAGCTGCATACAGAGCACTTGATACGGTTCAGTGTTATGCTTGCTTTAGGATTCAGTGATGGCATATTCTAAAAATTTTTTCCTACTTCATAAGTTGTATGTTCTTAATGTAGTTTCTGTTATATATTAGAATATGTAGTTTATGGAGTTAGAATCTTATTAGGTGCTACAATGTGAAATATTCAGGGCAAATGTAAGAGCTATATTCTCTTTTCAGGCTAGACTCCATTCTCTGATGATCTTATTCACCTGGATGGATTGACTATCATAGATATCATGATGAAGGACATTTACATACTGGTGTAAATTTTTCCTTTGAGCTTGAGCTGCCCATTTGACCGCCTTCCTGTGAGATACCCTTAGAACTACATGAAAATTCAAATTGATGAATTGCAAGAACAAGTTTTGATTCCTATGTCAATCTTTTTCATTGGCATTTAAACGAAAGATCCCATCTTCCTCTGGATGACAGCATTTTCTTTCTTTTATCTTCTTTATCCTCCATTGTTAAATAATCACAGAGCCCTTGATTCAAACCACATACTTCACTCACATAAGTACATTTTTCTTCCTTTATTAGTCCTTTGAATCAATATAATCTACTAAAATTCAACTGATTCCTACACTCTTTATATCGACCCATTAGCGTATGCTTACTGGACTCAGATTAAGCATAAGTTTTATCACATTAATGTTCTAAATACAGCATAATACTTCAGTGTTGCATGTAAAATGAAATTAAACTTTCATATATAACTATAAAATCCCATATGAATTTTCCACAAAACAGAAATCTAATCTCATTGTATTTCAATTTTTGGCCTGTATGGTCCAGCTATAGTGAAACTCTTTCAGTTTCTGAAATACTTCAAAATTATACGCTTGTGCACTTATACACTGTATAGCATTTCTGCTGGGTCTTCCTCATTTTGTAAAACTCTCCTAGAATTTAAGACTGTTGGCTGCATCTTATGCTTTGAGGCTTAGTTTTAATAGTCGTTCTTCAGAGATACATTCTATCCAAATTTTTTTCCAATATTATTTTCTACTGATCCTGGCCTCTTTTAGATTTTAAATTACAGGACACCTCATCTCACAGGTGACTATTATCAGTACATGATACAGTAGTGAGAACATAGCATCTAGAATGCAGTTCCTAGGAAATGGTACCCGCACATAGTATAAAGTTGCTAAGATCATGACTTTTTGATTATGGAACACTTTGTTTCATCTTGGCTGTTTAGCTCTATAGAATTTGTATTGAAATTATTTGTACTTTTTTTTCTTTGAAACTGTTCACTTAAAAAATTAATATGATATTATAGGTATGTTTCTTTTTTTATTCTTTTTTATTTTAAAGATAACAAAACAAAACAAATCAAAACAGAGTAAAACACAACCAACCAGATTGGAACAGAACAATGCAAGCAATACAGGACTTCAAAACAAAACAACAGGAAATCGACAGTGGCTACCATAGTGTCTCGTTTTCTTTGAAGTGGTTGTTCATATCTTCACACGCAATAAATTCAAACAAAACAAAATAATATAAAACCAACCAAAACAAAAGATTGAAAGCATTACAGGCCTTCAAACCAGACAATAAGAAATCAACAATGGCTACTTTAATGTCATTTGTTTTCTTCAAAAAAGCTGCTCATACCTTCTTGCATATTGCAATCAAATAGTAGAAAACAGACTTAAACCAATCAAATCAAAGAACAAGAGCATTATTGAACTTCAGAACATGAAGATAAGGCATCAACTATAGTTTCCATAATGTCTCGTTTTCTTCAAAGTAGCTGCTCATATCTTGATAATAATATCGGTTGTTCTCGTAATATTAAACTAATAACACTATCTTCTTGCTTAGAAAATGAAATGAAATTATTTGCTTGGAGAGTTTAGTATGGTAATAGCAACACAAATCAAGTACTTAGCAAATATCTGTTATGGTAATATTGATTGTTATATGGTTAATATGAGTAGCCTTATGACTATTGTCAGTATAAATTGTGGGTACCTGAGCTGGCTTCATGGATACGTTGCTTTAGTCATATATAATCTGAATCCAGGGGCATTCTAACTGTAGTCCTTTAGTGATACCACTGTGAAATTCTTAATAATTTTGATCAGTGATCACTGCTTTTTTATTTTGAATTTTTGTGTTCAAATTATGTAGCCAGTCTTGAGTTTCAAAATATCGGATTCTCCTTCCACAACATTTTTAATTTCTAAAACAACATGGGACAGACATACTACAATCAAGGATATGAATAATATAAAAATCACTGTTTTTCTCTACTTTGGCAGCTATGAAACTTATATCCAAATTTATCATATAGTTGGGATGCTTTTGCTAAAGGTTTTGATAACATATTTGTATATGCTAACTTCATTGTAAAATTTTTCTTACTAACATACTATAATCATCACATTAAGTCAATGTTTCTTATTTTTGTGGTTTTCATTGTTCTTTGCTAAAAATTTATTTTATTCATGTTTTCATAGCATAATATTTACATCCATTGTGGAAATATGAACATATACATAATATGTTTTAATTCTTTTTACTTACCCTTTCCTTTTCCTCTCTACATTTTCCACCCATAAAATCTTTCTTTAATACTCCTTAGAATGAAGGATTTGAAAAAAATAAACATTGATTAGTATATCTTTGGAATTTCTACATTTTTTCATTTTAGGCTATATATATTCATGTATGTGTGTATATATAAAATATGTGCATATATAGGAATAAATGAACATTTTTTTAAAAATCAGATGGTTTGTCCACATGAAATGAACATGAATGAAAGAACCTCACCTCTGTTTGTTTTCCTTAGATAACAGATGCACGTTTTTCATTTTAGCTACTAAGAACATACAGGAGAGTAGTCTTTAAAATTTCCATGACAGTCATCTGGTTTACTAGAGGAGGCTACAATCAGAATAATGTAACAGTGCAGCATACACAATTCATCTAATACTTACTGAAACAGGAGTCAGTAAATTTTTTCCTGCAAAGGGCTGGTAAGGAAATAATTGAGGGACAGACTATCTCAGTTCCAACTAATTACACCTGTCGCATTAACATAAAAGTAGACACAAAGAATATATACATACCAGGGAATGACTGTATCTTCACTTACAAGGCAGAGGAGTGAAGAGTACATGGTTTGCACTGAATGATTTAAGTAATTAATTTCTCTTTTGAAGGATTTGATTAATGATGCTAACAAAATATATAAAATAAATATTTTGAAAGTGGCCAAAATTAAGAATTCTTTGATGTTCTTGACTTCAGTCATCTATGTAGGATAGAATATATTCTCTGAGTAACCACATCTGGGAATAAATTTGGGACTTCTAATCTGGAAGAGAAAACTGGATCAATTTGTGAAATACACCACAAAAATTAATTTTTCTCCCTAAGTATAAAGATACATTCTGGGCAAAAACCACTGTTACACACCTTATTTGCACATCTTTATATAAAATTAAAAAGAATGAATTTGTACTATTTCAGAAATCAGCATTAGTTTTGAAGGATAAAGACTGATTACTATTGAATTGTTAAAGAGATATTTTAATTTAAAAACAATTCAAAGTGATTTAAAACATCTTGTTTAGTTTTCATTTACATATACTCAACTGGAAACAAAATAATGCATTTACAGCTATTTTTGTGGCAGAAGTGCATAACAGTCAAGTCCACACTGGGCCATATTGATAATGCTGGTTTAGTGGTGGACACATGAGTTAAGAGTTGCTATAGTTGCATGGATCATGAGACCAAAATCTGAAAGAAAAGCAGAAAAATTGCAGTTTTACTGTTGCTTTCCAAAGAAGGAGGTTTTGGATAGTTCAAAATAACTTCATGCTTGAACTGGTCAATGGAAGTGTTTAAAAGACCTTAAAGATATTTCAAAGGACAAGAATGGCAGAGAATAAGAAAGATGATTGACAGAGAAGCAGATGAAGAAGAGTTGATTAGAGTATGTCAAAATTGATCTTTAGCAAATATCTTTATTTTATAGGAAAGCAACTTACTGATGGTTTACCTATTTCCCCGAAATTATATTTTGAGTTGTTTAGGGTAAATAATTTAGAGATATAACTCAACTCCTAGCAAATTTTGCTTATCAGTTAACTGGATTTCTTCCACTTTCCCAGATTTGTAAGATATTTGAGTTAGTGTTCTTTTTAATGAAGTATTTCAATGCATATCGTTATTTCTACAAACAGGAATGTGTGTATGTGTGTGTGTGTGTGTTGAGGTAAAGGGGGAAGAGAAATAATAATCTAGAAATGATAGCTAAGATAATTTATATTTTGCATTCTAATAATTCAATTCCAGAGGTTATATTTGTCACATCAACTTTACTTCTTAGCTATCCTATCAGAAACTTCAAGACTGATATAAAAATGTACCTAACATAAAATCATATCTGAAAATATGTTTCTAGTGATTATAAGCCATTGGATATCTACCTAATAAATTTCTTTGATATACAAGTTAATATTTAAAAGTAAAGCTTTAAGTACTGTTCCACATATATGGGATCCCAAAACAAATCTCAAAATCTCTCCTTTTGTGCTCCATTTCAGTTAATTTTTACTCAGTCAAAAAATCTTCAGAAAAGTTTTTAAAACTTTTCTTTCAGAGTAACCCTTTCTTAGTTTATCTAGCTGAAGATATTCCACTCACAATAGCATGTCAATTCATACTTTGATTCTAAATACTTAAAATTATAGCTGAAGGAAAGGAAGGAGGAGAAAATATATATTTATATACAAGAGAGTTAAGATAGTTATACAACTAGTTTCTCTTAATTCATTGAGAAGAAAAGTTTGTACTAATACTGTTTGATCAAGATATCATGCCTATATCTTGTACTCTGAATAACTACTATGAAGACAACAATATGTAATGTATTAATTATTGTAACTCTCCTACTAACCTATTTTGAAACTGTTATTTTTTTCTCTTAAAAAATATAGCTGAAGTGTGAGCACACAGTGAACCCCAAGATTCACAATCCCACTGTATGACTAAATGATTAGGTCTTAAATTCAGCCCTCTATGCCTTAAACCTTATGAACATAGCTGAAAACACAGTGCATGAAAATAGGTCCACGTTTAGGATTTTTATGTTGTAATATTTTCATATTTCTTCTTTGTTTTGAGTTATCACTTACAACCTGTCTCATGAAAACAGCTGATAGTAAGGAAATATTTAGAAAAGTATTTCACATAATTGAAAATCTATGGTACAGTGAAACCAATTACCATGTTTTGCTCATTACACACTGCATACATACATGTATTGAATTTTCAGACTGTATCATTGTAAATTTGTTTAATATTATGTCTCAAAATAACAAAAACTCAGAATTATATTTTTCATGTTTGAAATATGGTTATGCTGAGTGTCTTGTTGGAGAACCCATCTGCCATGTATTCCTTGCATTTGTTTCTGATAACACCTTTAAGGTAAAGCAGATGTGTTGTACTTAATAAAGAGGGAAAAATAATAATAAGCATCTGTGTATGGGTGTATAGTTGGACAAACTGATTTAGGAAAAAGGCTGGTCACTTGTTTTCTAATGAGGCAAGCATTAATATCTGCCATTTGTGTCTGACCTACCCTATTTGTGATTGAGGGTTTAAAAATTTTTGCAAGATAAAGCAGTAATATCATCTTAGTATGTTAAAGACATCTATTAGTCATGTCCCAAGCAAATTGGGATTTATGACTCAAACATAATTCTTCCAAATATGCCTGCTGTTCATAAAAAGGCAGAGATGTATGACTCAAAAATAACACCAAGACAGAAATAATTTTGCTTTTCACTTTGCCACATTGACTTTCCTCTAGAATGCATGGCAAAATCTCCACGTTACATGAATAGGCTTTTGTCAATAGTGCAGGTATATGTTTCCACTTTCTAAATCAAGCAAATTTCTAAGTCAAATAAAACCAGCGATCCCATGTAGTGGAAGCAAAGGGAGATGTATATATAAAATGCATGCATTGAAGATTAATGGGAAGCCATATCCACTTTTAAATATCCCCCTGGTAGTGTTGACTGTGCCTTAAAGAGCAGGTTGAGAATGTCACACATCACTCAGAATGATTAAATTGTTCTACTGATCAGGCAGTGTCACAATACATATGATTAACTGTGGGAAAGCAGCATACAAATTTTGAGGAGGAGGCAGAGAATTCAGGGACAGATTGTAATACAGATGCGAAATATATTTTCTGAATGTGAAGAGGATGCCAAGACACAGAACATGCTTTGTGTACACTGATTTGGCAAAGTAACATAAGTATAAATTGTAAATTTCATTAAGAATGACAGTAATAGTATTTTCTTTTCTTTGTGGATGCTCATATCTTTCAATTTAATTTTAGAATTTTAACACCCATCAAAGATACAGATGAAATATCGCTTCCCAGATACTTCTTTGTCCTTGATGGACAAAGTTCTACTTACATATTTAAATTAAAATTAAATACATTTCCAAAATTCCAATTACAGTAATTCTACTCTCTCCCAGCTATGTCTTGTAAAATTACCCACAAAAATCAGAAACATAGCCATTGTGTTAGGTGAATATTAAAATGTGGATCTTAAAATGCAAATCATTTAGTTACAATTAAATGATTTGCTTAATATTTTATTCCAGGAATTGTCTAAAAGGAATTATTATATTAGAAAGAAAAACATTGTGCACTTGCAATATTGCTAAAAACATCACCCGTTTCTAATTAAAAGTATTAATATTTTACCAAATATGTTCTAGAGTGAAAAGATATTGTCTTATTCCAAGGTCCTAAGGAAAGAATTGACATTTAAAGTAAGAGAAAAGCATTTGTTTGCTAAACTTTCTACACTCCTCCATTATGATGATTAATCTCATATGGTTATGTTTAGTATATTTTCCTAAAAAAATGTTCAGAAAGTTCGAGTATTAGGACAGATGAAAAAAATTGAGAAAATTAGGAGAAATTTTGTCTCCATGTGAGAAAAGTAACCAAACCAAGATTCAGTACCATGCTAATTGCATGATATCCACCTGGCCAGCATCAAAGTATGGTTTCCAAATCAATTTGACTTTGATGGTCAGTATCTTATACTGGATGTGAGATTGTCACCTGAAATTTATGCTCCTGCTGTACTCACTTAAAGGCCTGGTGAATGGTGTCCAGGCCACTTGTGACGAATACTATACCTTGTGTTGTCTACAGCAATAATGATGGCTCTACTGATGGTCATTCTGTTACTTTACCCAACTCTTGTCTAATTTGATGTGGAAAGTGATCCAGAAATAGTCAGTGAAATATCAGAGGAATAATGCTGGATGGGATTTACTTTTCCACTTAAAAAGAATGATAATAGTTGGCAATATTGCTTTCCCCATTCTTTTAGCCCTGAAACCAAATATTACACCTGGATCTCACTGGCTCAGGTTGTGTCCATGAAGTCAATGCAGTAGATCAAAGTGCAGCATGAGACAAGGTAGTCCAAAAAAACACAAAAGAATGTGCCCTGGATGATCATTCTGGGAAATACACTATTGACAGCAAACTTTCCTCTAGAATTTTTAAATGACAAGTATAACTTTTGCATATTCAGATTTGTCAAATGGATTTTCGGGTACTTGCTATCATAGTATTCCCAACTTTTACAGTCTTTGTTGAGAGCCTAAAATAAAATGAGGTCTATCTAAATATAGTTATCTAAGAATTAAAAATAATGATGGTTTTTAAGTTGGATGTGACCTCACTGAACATGTAAATATACCAGAATAATTGTTTAGATAGTGCTTATATCTGTCAAAACATTATGCAAAATCATAATTTCTATTTAAAAACAATAATAAGGTTGCATAAATGATACATAAAGAAGAAAACCTTATAAGAAATAAAAATGAAGTAGTATGGATAGGCAGAATTAAGAATTAATTTTACTTTCATTGCATTTCTTTTTGTGTCTTCTAAATACATTCACTTCATATAAGAACAAAATATCAATTTTATGTCTATGAATATTTCACTGTAAAAGAGATGCAAACAGACAATGTTAATTTATCAAGGACATATGGGCGTAATGGTGCATGGCTATAGTCCCAGTAACTCCGGAGGCCGAGTCAGGAGGTTCACTTGAGCCGGGAGTCAGACGTGCGCCTGAAAAGTATAATGAAAATCGATTTCAAAATCCAAGTCCAACAAGAAGGGCTTCAAATGTTATAACATTATGTTTAGTTTGTATTCAAGTATGCTGTGGGGTTTGTTGCCTTTTTGACTCTGCATTGATTGTGATTGTGTGTCTGCATTAGAGGATGCATAATTAATTATTAATGAATTGGAGACAGGTTGTGGACACACACACTTTAGACTAGGCTACCTGTTTCCTGCTGTCAGTCAATATATTTGATCTCAAAATCATTCTCAACTTCAAATCTGGTATTTTTGTCTGAAGATATAAACCCCAAGGTTAGAGACATGAATGCGGAATAGAACGCCATTCAGAAGAGAGAACCATTATTCCAGTACCATGAGATGATTTCTAGCAGTCTCAAGCTAGTAATGCATCAAATGCTCACCCTGTCTTCCTCACTTCCGATGATGTCATAGTGTAGAAAAGAGCAATGCGTGGGCCTGTACCAGGGAGGTGCACAGTGGGCGTGTCCGTGTCCGCATTTTGTAGTTTTAATCTTCAGCCCTTGTTTGCAGCCCTCAGTGTTTAGTCCCAGCGCATCTCGTGGCACTGAAGAGAAGTCAGTGGGAGACAAAAACACCCAGGCTATTTTTTGAGCTGATTATCCTTAACAAGGAATCCTGATAACAATTCCTGGGTGAATTATCAGCTGTGTTTTCTGCTGTGATGAGCGCCATCTGTTAGCTTAGTCCAGGTCTGGCTGACTCAGTTTCTTTCTGATCAAGCCTGGTGCGATGTAGCAGCGCTGTGGCTCTTGGTTTGTCCCGCCCTCAGGTGAGAGCCCAGAAAGTACTGTGCAAGGGCTTCCTAACCTGCACAGTCTACTCATCAACTACAAGCTCTCTAAAGACAATCTCTCAGTGCATAGGAAGGACAGAAAATGAAGAAAGGAATATTATGCAGTATTTTGGTAAACCAAAATAAACGACTGTACTAAATGGCCTTGTACTACTTTTTAAGGATAATGTACATTTTTTGGAAGAAGGGAATACAATGCAGTTTTCCCCCAGAGGACGTTTCTTCATGTCAATATATCATAGACCAACTTTGAATTTATAATTATAAATGATATATTCATGTAATATATAATTCATGCATTTCTAATTAACTTGTATATAAATCTATATATAAATAAAATGCAAATTTTAATAAATTTATAATTTATTAAAATTTTAATTGTGTATTTTAATGATATAATTAAATATATAGGAAATTATATTTTAATTAGCTAATTTTATAATCCAATACATTTATATGATAAATTCTAAATATATTGCCATATTCTACTTTTTTAATGACAATATAAAATTATACCAGTGAATATTAATATCAGGTTAATCAATATTGGATTATCACTAGCAACAAATACATAACATGTACTGATGAATAAGTGCTATACCTTTCATGGTAAAGGCCAAAAACACCAGGTAAAGCAAAAACTAAACCCCACAAAAAATAATACTAGAACTTCATAGTACGTTTGGACTAAACAAAATATCTTTCATAGTTGCTGCAAGTTAAAGAATCAACATTTTTTAAAAGCCTAATTTTTTATAGAAGTAGCATAGTTTCTGTAGAACTTTTCTGATCATTCAGCAAAATGATCACCAGGCATTGAAAATGTAGTAAGACAGTGCGCAGGTCTCAGCATAGAGTCATACTTACTGCTATGACTTATTACAGTTAAAGTCTGCACAGCAAATGGGCAAAGGGAAGGAATATACCCACATACACGTATTTGTGGGTATGTGTGTGTGTGTGTGGGGTTCTCCAGATAAAACTAAGCACAGGTTTCAAAAATACCTTCTAATTGATTCGCAGAAGACATAGTTAATGTTTTCAAGAAGAAATAGCAACAAGTGTAAAATGTAGAGTCAAATAAGTTATTTGAGGGTCTATATCCTGGGTTTTTGTGGAGGGCTGATCATGCAGACAAAGCCAGTCCAGCTTGTGCCAGTACTGCACACTCCCAGGAGGAAACCCAGTACTCGGAGAAATTCAAAATGCTTATATTCACAGTATAGGCAGAGTGAGCCACTCTTCTCTTTCTGGGAAAACTGAGAAATCGCAGAAAGTCCAGTAACCAAAAGCCTGCCAAGGCAAAACTTCAATGCAGGCCTGTCAGAAGGCCTGTTATGTTAAATTTATTCTGTGCAATTAGTCAAAAAAGTTCAGATAGTTTCCTTTAAAATCTCGTTTTTTTGGTGAAACTTGAATGTCATGTCTCTGCATGCTATAAATCATATATTTTTTTAAATATTGGGAAATTGAGTTTCAAAAAGCATGAAATAATTTTCAATAGTACTGCACAGCAAATGATTATATTGTTTTATCAAGAAACAGACATTATAAAAATTTTACTCACCATAAAAGCAGAAAATAATCATCATTGAAATCACATAAACAACTAGTCTGAATATCTGCAAACAAAATGAGTCAAAAACTACAGTTCAATAATGTATAAAAGTTGTAATTTCCTTGCATCCTGACCATTCCTGGTATGGTTTATTTTTTGTTACTAGTTGCCTTCATGGTCTAAAGTGATACATCACTGGAATTTAGTTTGCATTTCCCTGATTGATATACTGAACAAGTTTTCATGGGTTTAAAAACTATCCTGTAGAACATTTGTATATATACTTTATTCAAATGTTTTCTTTCTCATTATCTGGGTTGTCCTTTGACTTTCTTGATGATGTCCTTTCAAAGAAAGATTTTAAATTTAATAACATTAAATCTCTTTCTCTCTCTCTTTCTCTCTCTCTAGTTATTTTGGTATCATGTCTACTAATAACTTGCCTAAGCTAAGATCAGAAAACTCAGTCCTATTTCTTCTAAGATTGTTTTCCAATTTGGGTGTTTATGTTAAAAAATGCAGTCATCTTTTCTTTTAAATTTAAATTTTTTTTTATTTTGAAGAGAATATAACCAAACAAAATAAAAGAGTAGACTCAATCACAACAAAACAATGAACGTGGTACATGACTTCAAAACAAGGTAAAAGGAAACCAATAATGGTTACCATAATGCCTCTTGTTATCTTCAAAATAACTGCCCATACCATCAGGCATAAATAAAATCAAACAAAATGGAACAGGACAAAACCAGTAAAAACAAACAAACGAACAAAAAACCAGAGAACAAAACAAAACCAAAAAACTAACAATGAAAGCAATACAGAATTTCAAAATAAGATAAGAGTAAAACAACAGTGGCTACCATAATGCTTCTTATTATCTTTAGAATAGTTGCCTACACGTTCAGGTGTAATACAATCCAACAAAACAAATTAGAGTAAAATCAATCAAAATACAACAATGAAAGTAACACAGGGTTTCAAAACGAGATAATAGGAAATCCATGATGGCTACCATTATATATCCTGTTATCTTTGAAATAGCTGTCTATGCCATCAAGTACAATAAAATCAAATAAAACAAAACAGAATAAAACCAAACTAAACAGAACAATGAAGACAACATGGGTTTCAAACCACGATAATAGATTAACAATGGCCACTGCCTTCCCTTTTTAGACAATTCTCCCCCCCGCTTTGACTTTCACAATATGTATTGTACATTTTGGTTTCCACTAACTCCTTTAGTTTGTTATACTAGGGAAACAACATGAAATTCACTCATGTGTCTCTGAACCATTTTATCCATGAGCATGATCTCAAGTTGTATCCATTTACCTACAAGAGCCTTGTGGTTATCTTCCTTTATAGCAGAGTAGGTTTCCATTGTATAAAAATGTCATGTCTTTCTTATCCATTCTGCAGGTGATAGGCAAGCTACACCTCCTTTTTCTTTTTTCTGGCTCCCTGTCACATAGGACATTGTTTTCTCTCCTTTGACTTTGAGTCTATGAAATTTATTTCTACTTAAATGTATTTCTTGTATAAAGTATATTGATGGATCCTGTCTCCTGATCCACTCTGCCTGTGTTTCTTTTTATTGGTGAATTGAAGCCAACTACATTAATGGTTATGGCCACCTTGCACTGCCTTGTCTCTGCCATGCTATTTCCCTGCCACTGACTCCCCATTTTTCCTCTCCATTCAATCGACTGTCCTGCTTGATGCTCTCCCTCTGCCACTGTTCCTGAGACCGTGGTCCTTTATATCTTCCTCTAGGATGTCTCCCTTTAGTATTCTTTGTAGGGTTGATTTGGTGGTCATGAATTCCTTGAGTTGTTCTTTGTCATGGAAGTATCTTGTTTCTCCATTAAATTTGAAGGAAAGTTTTGCAGGGTACATCAATCTGGGTTGGAAGTTGTTTTCTTTCAGGACTTGTAATACTTCACTCCAGCCTCTTCTTGACTTGATGGTTTGTGTTGAGAAGTCTACCATGATTCTGATGGTTTTTCCTTTATAGGAATATCCTGTGTTTGTAATGATGTTTTAAAGCTATGGCACATGATGACTCTACGGGTTACAGTTTCTTGAATAACCAAGGTCAAAGTTATTTGAAGTGTTCTCTCCCTCAGATGAATACACAAAAGTGTCACACAAGGTACTCAGTAAGGTCAATCTTGAAGCATTTCTGTTGTCTATGGGAATAATTCAAATCTATTTTACAGTAAAAGTGAACATGCCTGTTTCCTGGTATAACAGCTGTATACCAGAACACTGTTTATTATACAGAATAAGTTAATTTTAGGTCACCAGTTATTAGTTACATCCTTTGCTTTGTCACTGTGCACATGTTCTCTACGTAGCAGAGGTTACTGTCCATGCTGGAAAATATTGTTATTTCCTTATGGCATCACTCTAAACCAGATATACCTGAAATAAATCAGACTCTTGGTGTACTTGTGCATTTGTGTGTGCGTGTGTGTGTGTGTGTGTGTGTTATATGTAGAGGAGCTCACAATAATGATTGGAGAGAACATGCAGTAGACTTTGAAGAGAAATACTTGTCCTATTCATCTTTGCATTGTAGTGTTTGAAATGCACGTGGCACATAATTGAAGTGCCTTAAATACTTCATTAGTAAATCATCTTATGCATGTTTTCAGAAAATCAACCATTATCTTAAAACGTTCAGTATTTACCTGAGGACACATGAACAATTTCCTGTTCCTAAATACAGGATTGTAAGTGAATCACTGTGTATCCCCTGCTTGAAAATTAGAACCAAGTTCCACTTTCAGAAAGAAAAAAAATATTCAAAAAGGAGCTGATTATCCTCAAAAAATTTTTATTACCTTCTTTGCATTCCTGGGACAAAGGTGTATAAGGAAATACTTTAAAATATCCAGTCTCAAAATCTTAAACATACTGAAACCTGGATTCAGACAAAGAAATTAATCTGATCAAATGCTTGAGAAAAAGGGGTTTCTGTCCAGTAACTATAGAGGGATGATGTGTGTGAGGTGCCAAACAGGAAAGTTCAGTGACCCTAGTTAAACACTGCAAGAAAGAGAAAGCTTGACATTAAATATCTCTGAAGTCAATGTACATTAAAACAACACTGAGATTGCATCTCACTCCAGAAAGAATGGCTATCATCAAGAAAACAAGCAATAACAAATGCTGGAGGGGCTGTGGGGAAAAAGGTACTTTTCTCCACTTTTGGTGGTAGTAGGCTAGTGCAACCACTGTGAAAATCAGTGTGGATATTTCTTTAAAAACTAGGATTAGAGGTCCAATTTGAGACAGCTGTTCCCCTGCTGGGTAATTTCCCAGAAGAATTAAAAATATCATGCCACAGTGATATATGTGCACTGTTGTTTATAGCAGCACTGTTTGTAATAGCTAAATCTTGGAAACAATCCAAATGCCCATGAACTGAGGGATGGAAAAAAAAAAGATGTAGTTTTTTAAATAATAGAATACTACTCAGCCATAAAGAAGGATAAACTTGAGACATTTATAGGTAATTGGATGCAACTCGTGACCATACTTACAAGTGAAGTAAATCAGACCCACACGTGTAAACATTATATTGTCTCACTAGTGTGAGAATCTGAAAGAGTAAACAAGACCCAAAATGTATAATACATATAGTCAAAGGGAAGAAACTATTCAAAATACAAGAAAAACTGTGAGGGAAAAGGAAGGAAGGGAAAAGGAAAAAAATATATATTTATATACACAAGATAGCTAATATATTTATTCAGATGGTTTCCCTTGGTTCGTTGAGGGGAAGGTTTTGTGCTAGTAATTTTCCAGACAATGTTTCATGTCTATATCTTGTGCTCTGAACAGTTACTGTGAATATAACAATGCACAATGTGTTGATTATTGTTATTAACTAGCCTGTTTTGAAACGCTGTTTTATCTTTTATTTTTTCTGTTTAAAATTTTAAAAATCTCTACATCTGAATCAAAATAAACCATTTAAGTTAGTTTAATTTTGACTATTCCCTATCTCCCTGATATTGATAAATCTAGTTTTATTTAAATATAATAATTCTCTTTCCAAAGCAGTAAGTATTGTAGTCATTGAGTAATAGGAAATGATTTCCAATGTTGAGCACTTCAAATAACAGTGAAATATGATAAGTTTCCTTAAGTTTGAAACTTATTGCACTTATTAAAATGTGCTTTTGTTTGCTTTTTTACACTGGGAATCAAACTCAGGACATTGCACTTAACAGGCAGTACTGTGCTGCTGAGCTATATCCCCAGCTTGATAATATGTGTGCTTTTTTTGAGAGATGAAGTATTTTCCCTCAAGTTTTGTACTTTCTCTGGGTTTTTACAATACTCTGTAACATAAATTTCACAAGTATATCTCATAATATATGGTACACATGGGTTTGGAGTTCATACAGTGTGTGATAAAAGAATTCCACAATTTGGGTGGCTTAAATGATAGAAATTTGTTTTCTTATAATTCTGGAGACAGAGATTCCAAGATCAAGATACTGGCTGTCAGGGTGTTCTGGCACAATAAAGAAGCAGAAAAAAGGAAAAAGTGAAAAAAAAAGCCTTTATTGAGGACATGGAGAGGAGTGCACAACTCATGCATTTGAACTATCACCTCTACTGGATATAGAGGAGCTGGGGGCTTATATGACATCTGCCTGGAAGTGGGGCTTGGGGCAAATATTGATGATGCATGAGAAATGGATTGGAATTTTCTTTGCCTTCATGAGAAAGGAAAGAGGAAGTTGTAATCAGGGCTGAAGGGGAGGCAGTGAGTGGTGGTCAGGGTAGACCACTGCCTTAATGTCCAGTAATTTATACTAGGGGAGAAACCTCTCATTCCCATCTTTGTGTTGTTAGGAATGGGCAGTGTCTCTGATTACTTCCTGCTGGATGGGGGCATTGTGTTGGGGGTCAGGAGGGTTGAGAGGATGATGGTTGATGTCCATGTAGAAGCTGGTACCAGGAGTTCAGCCAGGACAAGGAGTTTATCATCGGTGAATGTTTGCATCCTAGATTGAAGAAAAATAAAAAGGCAAGGTGCTATGAGGAGGCAGGTCACTATCATAACTAAAGGACCCAGTAGAAGTAGAAGGAAGGTGCCCATGATCCAAATGTGTCATTTCACAAGGACCATGGTGAGGAAGAATATCCACAGCTTAACTGACAGATTGACAAATTACTACATTTTGGTTAGGTTTTCCCATATTTGGGCATAAGGCCTAAGGTGAAAGTAGGGAATCTAAAAAATGAGCATGGAGTTGATAGGGGTGAAGTTATGGGTGGCAATTATTCCCCTGTCTGAAAGGGGAAAATAAAAGTGTAGGTAGGACTTGTCCTTGGTCCAGGGGTTGAGCTGTAGAGAATGGGAAACATGAGAAATGTAAGGCCTAACAGTAAAATCCTGTTTGGGAAATTATAGACTAGGGGTGGGGAGGGTTGTGACTATGCCACCATAAGTGAGACAAGAGCCCAGATCCAGAGGGGTCTCATGTTTAACTAAACAGTTGAGGGTGGAGAGAACTAAGACAGTTGTTAGGTAGAACAGTATTAAAGTGATTTTCTGTATAATGTGGGAATCTTTAGGAAAGACTGCTCAAAATCCTACAGTAAAAAAAAAAAATAAGTAATAGAACATAAAGGATCAGGAACCAGATAGGATAACAAAACATAAGTTAATCTGAAAGTTGTGGCCATGGGCTCTTGGTGAGGCAGAGACAGGTGGGAGATATGAGATGTGATGACCACTGAGGATGTTTAGAGTCAAGGGAGTTAGGGTCAGGAGGGCACCACTTAGCCTGAGTGATGTGGAACCAAGATAGCTGGACAGCAACCTTGACCACTGTTGGGGTTGCAAGGTAGACCAGGTAGGGGCCACTCCACTTTGGTTGTAGTTCTGTGGATTTACAAGATTTAAGATAAATTACATATCCAGGGGATATAGGAGGATCTGGTTTGGTCCCATTGGAGGGTTGCGGAAGACAGAGACCAGCATGTTGTCATAACAAGTGTCAGAGGAAGGAGAGGATTGGGATGTAGTCAGCAAGAGGAGGGAGACTTTGAGACGTAGTAAGATTTTGGAGTAGGAATGGTTGGCCATACATGAATTCAAAAAGACTTAGGTAGAAGCTGGGGAAGTGCTCTGTGCTTGGCTAATGCTAAGAGAAGAAGTTGAGGCCAAGTTTGGTGTAGTTCCAAAATGAGTTTCGTGAGGTGTGTTTTCATAAGGCATTTGCCTTATCTACTTTTCCTGAGGATTGTGGATGGTATGGAATGTGTAGGCAGCAGATGAAGTGTAGGCTTGAGGATACCTGTTGAGTGATTTGAGAGATAAAGGCTGAATGAAACATTATCTGACTGGATACTTTGAGGCAGACCAAATCTAGGAATGATTTCTTGTAATAGAACTTTAGTAACTACGTCAGCAGTTTCCCTGGTTGTGGGAAAGACTTCTATCCATCCTGAAATAGTATAGGCAAAGGTTAGAAGATATTTAAGAGTTTTGTGGTGGGGCATATGTCTGAAGTCTATCTGCCAATCTTGACCAGGGACCTGCCTGTGAACCTGGTGAGTAGGAAAAGAGGGGGTGGTGCATGTCCCTGAGGAGAGGTTTTAGCACAGAGCTGACAGGCATGAGTCATCTGGTGGATGATAGCCATCAGGGAAGGGTGTGTAACTACTGGAGCCAAAAGCCTATATAGCGCCAGTGATCACACATGAAAACAATTGTGTAAGTCAGTGATGATGTCTAAGGCCTGCTGATCTGGGAGAACAAGTTTTGATGCTGGGAAAATCCATCCCTGAGTGTTTTGTGTGTAATCTGACCTATGAAGGAATTGTAGTTGTTTTGGTGATTAATTAGGTTGAGGTAGAGTGTTTGGGACTAACAGGAGAAGATGAGAAGGATACGGCCTTTGTGCAGCTAACTTGGCTTGTGTATCTGCAAAGGCATTGCCCTGAGTAATGGGGTCTGTAGAATTCTGATGTCCCTTATAATGAATAACTGCTGCTTGTTTTGGGAGGTGGGTTGCTTCTAGGAGATTAAGGATATGAAGTGCATTAATCATGGGAGTTTCCTGAGTGTTGATAAAACCCCTTTCTTGTCAGATGGTGGCATGGGAGTGTAAAATGTTAATGTGTACTTTGAATCAGTGTATACATTTATGATCTTGTCCTTTGCCAGTATAAGAGCCCATGTAAGGGCAATAAGTTCTGCCCTTTGGGAAGATGTCTCAGGTGGCACTGGATTAGTCTCTATGACTTTTGACTGGTTAACTATTGCATATTCTGCTCTCTTTTGATTGTGTCTGTCAAACTGCTATCTATGAACCATGTGTCAAAGGCTAAAGAGAGAGGTGTGATACTAATGTGAGGAAAAGGGGTGGGGGTCATCTGTAAAACCTCAACCACAGTCATGGTGAGGGTGTTCCTTTGAGGTAGGAAGAAAAGTTGCTGGGTTGAGAAGACTACTAGTTGCAATAGAGATAGAAGGGTCCTGGGCAAGGACTAGATGTTGAAGGAGAGAAGGGGTGGTCAGGGCAGGGAGTGTTTATGCGACATAAGCTCATTTAGATGATGAGGTGATTGTACTGTAATAGATTGTCCTAACGTGAATTTTTTTGCTTCCTGTGTCAGTAGGGCTGTAGCCACACTTGGAAACAAGTATCCTAGTTAGGATACTGTTCAGTCACCATAGCAGGTCTGGGGTCATTCTTAGCAGTATTTGCTTTATGTCTACCATTGGCTTCCTCTCAAACTGCTTGCCAGAGCAGAGCCCGCTCTTATGAGTTGAGAGTGGTGTTCAGAATAATAACATAAACATCCTTGAAATATAAGCTATCCTTGCACTGTGTTGTCTAACTGTTTTGACAAGTGGTGTTCAAAATCACATAAACATCCTTGAAATATAAGCTATCCTTGCACTGTGTTGTCTAACTGTTTTGACAAGTAGGCTACTGCTGGAAAAGAAGGTCCCTTTTTGTGTCCTAGTACACCTATAGCATTGTGACCTTGCAAGGTAGAGTACAGAGTGAAAGGTTGGGTAGGATCAGGAAGGGTAAGGGTTGGAGCCCTTAGGAGAGCTTCTTTCAGCTTATGAAAGGAGACATGCATAGGTGTAGTGGGGTCTCAGGGTTCTGGTAAGGAGCCCTTGGAAGCTTTGTAGAGGGACTGAGATAGAGCTGCAAAGTTAGGAATCCAGAGGCAAAAGAAGTTAGCTAAACTCAGAAAGGATAGAACCTGCTGTTTGGTTGTGGGCACCTGCAGATCTTGAAGAATCACCTTGCAATCTGTGGTGATGGAATGAGTGGTAGGAGAGAGAGACCCAGATATTAGACCTTTGTGGAAGCTACTTGGGCTTTAGCAGGAGAGACCCTGTACTCATGACTGGAGAGAAAATTGAAGAGAATGGCTGTATGTTGTATGGCTAAAGTGTGAGATAGAGAACACAGGAGAAGGTCATCAACATATTGAAGGAGAGTGCTGGGTTTGAGGTCAAGAGCTGTAAGATAAGCAGCAAGAACTTGGCTAAAGAAATGAGGACTATCCTGAACCCTTGAGGGAGCACTGTCCAGGTAAGTTGTTGAGAACCGAGAGTGTCTGGGTTTGTCCACATAAATGCAAAGAAATCCTGACAATCAGGGTATAGGGGGATGGTTAAAAAAACCCGCATCTTAGAGGTCTAGGACTGTGAAATGAGCAGTGGAGGGAGGAATATAAGAGAGCATAGTATAAGGGTTTGGCACCACTGGGTGAATTGGGGTAACAGTGTCATTGATTATCCTAAGGTCTTGTACCAGATGATAGGGCCCATTAGGCTTGAGTACTGGGAGAATGGGAGTATTATAGGGTGAATGGGTAGGTTTAAGAAAACCCTTGTCTAAAAGACATTTGATTATAGGTTTGAGTCTCCACAGATGTTTGGGAGCTATAGGATATTGGGGAATGCAAGGAAAGATGAAGGGTCTCTGAGATCAATTAATACAGGTATAGCATGGGTAGCACAGGTTGGGTAGGAGGTTTCCTAGACTATGGGATTGACAAGGGAAGGAGGGAGAGGAGGGGATGGGTTTGTGATGCACTGTGTTGGTTTTTGGAGGATGAGAGCTGTGGGGAGGGTGAAGGTAAAGGAGAAGTTAAGCTTTTGGAGGTGATCTCTAGCTAAAAGGGGTATGGGACATGTTGGTATTATTAGAAAGCTATGGGTAAAGAAGAGAGTTTAGAACCTGCATGGAATGGGCCCTGTTTGAAGAGTCTGTGTAGGTTGGCCATCAACACTCACTACAGAGGCTGACGATTTAATACAACAGCCTGAAAACTCAGGAAGAATACTATATTTGGCCTCCATGTCTATAAGCACAGAAAGTGTCTTACTTGAGCCCTCCAGTGAGCCTTGGAGCTCAAGAAGGATACCTTAATGGTGGTCATGGATCCTGAGCTCATCAATCTTTTTTAGCAGCAAGTTCAAGTAGATCAGCCAGTGATGAATCCAAGGGTTACAAGATCTCCTGTGAGTGTATGGAATTAGAGGATGGCTTACCCATTCTCTGATGATTAGAACAGAGATTGCAGAGGGGGAAGGACCCCAGAGGAGGTCATGGATTGGGGCATTTTCTTTCCCAGTGTCCTTCCTTATCACACTTGAAGCATGGTCCAGGATGGGCTTGTGCAGCTCTGCCTTATTTTGGTTTACCTGTCTTAGTAACACTGAGTGCCACTGTTAAAAGATCAGATTGATATTTAGCAAGTTTATTTTTTTGTGCCTCTTTTTCTTCCTTCTGAGTTTTATCTCTATTATTGAAAACATGAAAAGCCATATTAAGAAGGTCTCCTTGTGGGGTATGAGGGCCAAGTTCAGCCTTTTGTAGTTTTGCCTGAATGTCAGGTGCAGACTGAGAAACTAAACAAGAGTTAATAAGAATTGGTTTTACATTAGTAAACTTAATTAGGGTGTCCTTAAGATGTGCTAGGAACATAACAGGGTTTTCATTAGCCTCTTGGACCTGTTCTAAAAGCTTGTTATAATAGGTTTGTGAGCTATTTTATTAAGGCCCACAATTATACATTCAATCATCCTATGTACTTTATAAGAACCTTATCCATTTTGATAATCCTAGTTAGGATACTGTTCAGTCACCATAGCAGGTCTAGGGTCATTCTTAGCAGTATTTGCTTTATGTCTACCATTGGCTTCCTCTCAAATTGCTTGCCAGAGCAGAGCCCACTCTTATGAGCTGAGAGTGGTGTTCAGAATCACATAAACATCCTTGAAATATAAGTTATAACAATTAGTTATAAATTCAAACCCTCTAATATAAGTTTGTGGGTCAATGGAAAAGGAAACTAATTTGTGGTCAATCTAAGATAGGTTGACAAGAGAAAAAGAAACATGAATACAAACTAGTCCTTTGTGACCAGCCTGTTCCCAAAGGGGGACTAGGGATTGAGGCTGAGAAGGCTGTGGAGTAGGAGGTGTAGATGGCCACCGAGCAGCCAACCACCCTGCAGGTGTCTGTAGGCAGTTATGGGGTGATCAACCACAAGATGACTGTTCATCACCATGCAACAGGGAACCAAAAAATGGGGACTGGTTGCTATGGGACCCACAATAAGATAGTGGCTGCTAAAGGCCACGTGGCATGGGACCACAGGATAGCTGTTGAATACCTTGTGGCTCGCTAGGTGGCTGAGAGACTTGAGACCAAGTGTGCTGAGCTGGCAGGGAGAATGGCAATGCAAGAGAGGAGCCATCCAATGGGATAGACAGCTCAGGTTGAGGAGATTGAGGAGTCTGAGATTGGGGAGAGGAAGCAGGAGGCTCGGAAACCTCTGGTTGAGAAGACTGAGGGATTTGGGCTTGGGGATATGGGGGAGGGAGAGTAAAGATAGGAGGTGCATCATCTAAGGTGTCCAGTGAGGAAGAATGGGGAGATCTTGGTAAAGTAGAGTGAGCCAGAAGTACTTGGGCAGCTATACATGACTGAAAAAGAGAGGGACATGTCCTTAGAGTGAAAAAGTCCTGGACATAAGGAATTTCTGCCAATTTGCTATTGCCATGACAAGTTATGTAAATTCTTGAAGGATAGAGGGGTCAAAAGTTCCCCCTTTAGGCCATCAGCTGCCATTAAGCTGGTAGGGCAGCCAAGCCACTTGGCAGTAAAAGATCAGTTTTTTGGTTTTTATGGCCTTTCTGAGGTCATGAGCACCAAGGTTATGACCCAGGCACGACAGAGGTGTGTTTTTTGGGGTACAGGAAATAGTATTCTCCATCTTTATCCAAGAGATGGTTGGTAAGAAGTTTCCATGTGGGTCCATGAATTTCTAAGGCTAACAGCTCTGCCTCAGGTTACCAAGGAGCATGAGAGCTCTTATAGACTGAGAAACGGAAACAAGAAACTCCAGATGGAAAGGTGGCTCACCTGTGACAAATGAGGTGGATCAGTGTTGGATACAAGCAGGCAATGGCAAATAAGCAGGTCCTGGAGGGAGGAAAGGGTGACTCCTAGGCAGGGGAGCTCAAAGCCAGGGGTAACCCAAGGAAGCCCAAACACTGACAAGCCAAGTCATCAGCACCAAACATTAGGGTATTCTGGTGCAGTAGAGAGGCAGAAAAAAGGAAAAAAGAAAAAAAATGCCTTTACTGAGAATGTGGAGAGGAACACACAACTTGTGTGGTGGAGCTATCTCCTCTACTGGCTATAGAGGAGGCAGGGGTTATATGACCTCTTACCAGAAGCGGGACTTGGGTCAGGCATTGATGATGCATGAGAAATGGATTGGACTTTTCTTTGCCTGCTTGGGAAAGGAAAGAGGAAGTTGTAGTAAGGGTTGAAGGGGAGGGAGGGTGTGGTGGTCAGGGTATACCACAGCCATAATGTCCAGTAATTTATACTAGGGCAGAAACCTCTCACTGGTGAAACTTCTACTCCCAGATTACAGACAGCCCCATTCTCTTTCTATTCTCAAATGAACTTTTCTTTGTCAAAGTCGGGGGGAAATTCTGTTTTTTCCTTTTCCTAGAAGAATAGCAGTTGTATTGAATTAAAGTGCTATCCTCATATTAGTTATGATAGTTCATACTTAACTTTTCCTTCTAAAAGGGGCTATTTCCAAATACAGTACACACACATTACAAAATCAGCATATCAACTTTGGAATGCACATTTAACTTTGCAACAGTAAGTATAGATAGGAAATCTTATATTCAAGTACTACAGTGTCGATCATTGTCAGGGAAATATTAAGTCTCATAATTTACAAAGGAAAAAATAAAAAAAAGTAGAGAAATAATAAATCACAAATTCATATTGAACAGATAAAAAACACAAATTGATAAATTTCTGGAATGAGTCAGAAGTTTTTTAAAAAATATTAACTTCTAATTAATTGTGGCTGCATTAAAATTTTGTGTGTAAAGGGAAAGTGAAAATTTCAGTGCACCATTGTAGTCAAAATCTCAATTGAATTTTGCAGAATTATTGAGCAGAATACTAAAAAATACTCAGTGAAGAATTAGTGGGAAAACTTTTTTGTGTCACAGAAAATTTATTGTTTTATTTGAACTGAATTTGAAATAATTTTTCAGCTTTAGGGGAAGAGAAGATAAGACAGCCCATCTTTGATCTAAGTGGTTCTTGTCTAGATGTCACTTCCTTTGAGCTCAATCATAACACTGATAAGTGAATCTTGACTAATCTCTAATAAAAAAATCATTTTTGGATAATTAAGTGGAGCTTTACTGAACACACCTTGATTTCCATATAAAAATATTCTCTGCAGGAACACTTCTTGTTATGTCCTTGACCCAAACTCTCTCTGGGTCACACAAAGTTGTGTTAATTGTGTGCTTCTTACTGTGAATTTGCTTCTAGGGTAGTCACAGTAACCATTATAGCTACTGTTATACTATCACAATTTTTCATTCTAAAACTGGATAATGTGGACAGTTTCTAAACTAGGAATAACTTAAAAAAAAAGAAGGAAGAATGAAAGAAGAGAAACAAAAGGAGGAGAGAGAGACATACAGAGAGAGAAAGAATGAAAGAGAAAGAGAGAGAGGAAGAGAGAGAGACAGGAGAGAGAGAGAGATAGACAGAGACAGAGACAGAGAGAGAGAAATAGAGAAACACAGGAGGCCAGGCAGGTCTATGAAACACCTAAAATGAGTTATAGAAGGTAAAGTTGGTAAATTGCTTTAAATAAGAAAGTGATAGAATTTAAAAGAAAGAACTGCTTTATAAAGCAGAACTAGGAGCATGAAAATGAAAAGGAAGCAGTTTTCAGCTCAATTAAAGAGTATCTTCTAAATGTTAGAGTCACTCATTAATTTAATGATCTGCTTCATAAAGTGGAGAGTTCATGACACGGGATATAGTCAAGAACAGGCTAGATGACAATTTGCTAGGGATACTTAGGAGAAACTCATAGCAGTCTGGAATTTAAGACAGTAACAATCAAGATTTATTTTTATTTATTCTCAGTACTTGCAGTGACTCAAAACTGACTAACACATTATAGGAGACTGGTCATGGTGTACCATGCAGTCTAAACATTTAACTGAACACTGCATGTTAAGAGATGTAAGGAGTAAATGGTAGGACATGAAGAATGAGTTACATCTTTTGTTTAATGAATAATCTATAAAAGAATGTTCATAACTAATTTGACATTGGAAAACAGTGATTTATTTTTATATATATTTAAATTTATGCACAAGTTAATGAGATTTAAAATATTTCTAAAGTAATATATAATAAGCAAAAATAAAAACCAATCCAGACATTTTCCAAAACTTCTGAATTTTTGAATGAATGGACATTGGATTGATATATTTTACATTTTTCATATGGCAGAATGCATTTTAAAGCAGGAAAATATCCCTATTTCTTCTTGTCTTTTTGGTACCTAGTAAAATACCAGATTTTTAACCAATGCCCAATAAATGTCACCTAAACTGAGTTGCCACATAATCTATAGTATTTCTCTTAGAGATATGACCTTCTTCCTATTTCATTTCCTCAATATAAACAAAAATAAAGAAACAGAATCAAATGTACTAGCACTGTGCACCTGAAAAATAAATATCATAGCTGACCTAAGTCAACATAATTACAAATTGTTCAGGTGCTAAAAATAACAGTATGCTGTAGAAACTACTTTATTCTGAAAAACAATGGGCAAATATTTCAATAAGATTATTAGGAAGGAGAAATTTTACTGCAAAAACCAGTTTTACCAAGGAATATACAAAAATGCAAATGGAATTGTGTACATTCCTTATTTTCTGTTCAATTATATTTGACTGCATTTTGTTTCCCACATGGTATGTATGTGTACGTGCTAAAATCCATTGATTGGGGTTGTAGGAGTAACTTTGTTTTCCCACTTTTATAAATTGCCAAATATTTTAGCTGTTCTTTATACAGAGATGTGGCTGACTGCAAGAAGTTTCTCTTCAGTATTTTTACCCTTGCAATAAAGTTTCATTGAACAATTGCTGAATCATAAACACCAACTAATTTGGGACAATGAATTTGACTGAAGCATCAAGGTGTCATTTTAGAAAAAAGAAAAAAATATTCCAGTGATTGTAAATATTATCCTGTTAACTGTTTCCATTTTAAGTTAAGTAGTAAAAATGAAATAATCTGACAATGACTAATTCAAGAAACTATATTAGGAAAAAGAAAAGTAAGTCTTGTGAAATGAAGCTTAAAATAAACCTTTGATCATTATTCAATGTCTAAAGCTTTCCTGATGAGCTCTCAAAACTACAAGTAAACTTCTTATTCAGAACAATAAGGTAAAGATATCTTGTGTGAGTTTATTTTTATTTTCTTAACATTTATTTCATATGTGAAAATAGAAGATAACTGTTGGTGCCTCCTCTAGTTTCCTTTCCAATGTCTTCTTTTTTTAGGACTGAGTGAATTTCTAATAATCAGGAATCTCTATGGCAATCAGTGGGCTTGCATTTATTATGTACAGGACCCTAAGGAAATCTAGTTGACAGATGCTCTATATGTGAGTGTGTTACTTTGGGCGATCATAACAAAACACCAGAGACCAGTTGGCTTGAATGACAGAAATTTATTTGTCTTATTCTTTTGTAAACTAGAAGTCTCTTATTTTTCTATAGACTAAGAACATTTTTTTTGTCCTGAGGACTTTCCTTTTAGAAATGGCAGCCTTGTCACTGAATCATCATGTAGAAGTTCTGCTCATACATGCACCTGTTATTCTTATATTTAAAAAAATTTCTACTCCTTGTAAAGACACCTTTGTACAAATTAGACTGTGGCCCAACACATCAGTTTAACCTAACCACATCTTTAAGGAATTTGTCTTCAAACTAAGTTACTTTTCAAGCTACTGTGGACTTGTGCTTTAATATAGGGAGGTGATGGTGGGCGCTCAATTGACCCCAGAGCAGCGAGCTACTGTATTGATGTAGGAGAATCTGATTAATTATGTTTTAGAATTTACAAAAATATAACCATGTCAACTTTCAGTAATGAACCAGAAATAGTCTCCAGGATTGTGAAGATACAAATACAGAGCTAAACAATGTTGAAGACAACCAATGAGAATCAATTTGGTATCCAGAGAAAAGAGAAAAGCTGTCTTTAGTATTTTAGATGTTACGAATCTGGTGAAACATATTAAAGAATTATATTCTGTGTCATATGATGTCTTTAGATATTTAACACCATTTATTTGAATTAATTGTTCCATTTTTTATTAACTTAATATCAAATAAGTGGGAAGGGTATATGCCATGTTTATAATGGTTCCAGTCTTTCAAAGAATAACATCTATGAGGCATGATCAAAAAGTACAATGAATGTTTAATTTTTTAAATTATAGCATTGAAAGACACATTGTCATTAATCTCCATTAATCTCTTTCAAAATATACTTGCTAGCTTCTAACATAAGCATACAACCATTCTTGGCACTTTCAGAAGCAGTTCTGGAAATCATCTTTCATGAGTGTCTTTAATTGTGGTTTATACCCTAAATTGATTCAAACGTTTTATTTTTCTGGGAATTTTAGTTTTAGAGGAAATCCAGTCTCCAGGTGCTAGATCTGGTGGATAAGATGAACGAGAATACAGCATAATGCACTGAAGAGCTTGCTTTCCGTTGGATGGTTCAGCAGCCACATTCACTAAATGTTGATCACATTGTAGGCACACAGGAAAGAGGGCCTCTAGAACTTCTTCAGAAGGTGACAAGAAAGAACAAAAAGTAAGTGTGTTCAAAGGAATAGGGAATTTTTTCAGGTGATTAATGCAATGTATCTTTTACTGTAAGAAATATTTTTTTCTAAACATGCACCATTTTTTATCAGCCTGTGTATGAAGCTCTTAGAACTTGAAATCACTTCCTTGGGAGAGTGTAACTGGCATGTTTACAGGCAATATTAGATCAGTGTTCCCTGTCGATATCAACATTCTAGTCAGATAATTATGCCAAAAAATTGGACTTCAAAAATACAAAATTTAAGAAATTAGAAGGTGATAAGACATATTTTACATTTTAGAATCTAATGTACTGTATCTTAATTGCTAAGTAGTTTTTTTTTTTTTGAATACCAGAGAAATCCACCAAAGTAAGAACAAGGTATTCATCTCATTTTTGTCCACACTAGGAATAGATGAATAGAATGTCAAAAGCAATGAGAAGGAAAATTACACAACATGTCCCTTATGAATATCTATAAAAATGCCCAGTGTCTTGTCACACACTCTAAGTGAAGTGTAATGAGTAGGATCACACAAGGCATGTGCGATCTCATGAATATGCCATTTGGGGAGGTGGAAAATGTTTCTCAGCTGAAAGCAAGTGTTCACTTGACCCTGCTTTCCCTCAAACTATGGCTCTGTTTCTTCTCTCATTTAGGGCAGCAATTCACAGTAGCAAACATGGTATATATTTTCTACCTCGAGTCTCAAAAAGAACATAGACTATTTTGCAAAAAACCGTATTTCATTTGTAATTTATACATAGAGGAAAATTCAAATAATCAAGAAAAATGTCATATACAAAATGTTAGCTCCCTCATTTTTGCTCTTCAACCTCAACTTTAAAGGAAATAGTCTCTACTCATCTTTAAATTTCTCCTACATTTACCAGATATGTCTAAATAATATTTTTACAATTCTGTTATCCTGCATATTTGTACAAAATGCATTATTTTGAAAGATTGAGAATATAGCACATTTCCTCTAATCTTAACTTTCTGCAGTTTATACTACTAAAATACAGTTTATTACATAAGACATCCAAATGCATATATTTGCTTTTATAAGTACATATATCCATTTATCCTTATCAATGAATATTTATGCATATCCATATTTACTACATTTTTAATGAGACTGTATTAAGGAAACATTCCCAATATTTTACCTTTATGTGTATCCATGCCTTTTTTATTTGACTTTTAACTGTTCTCATCAAGCTCTAACATATAATCTCCCAAATCTTGTATCTGGTCTGGATTTTTAACTCACTATGATCAATAAAATGTAGAGAAATGTAGAGAATGCCAATGCAGATACTAGGACTCCAGAAACCTTTGGATATCTCATCTCTCTTTTCGACAAAGAATTCATCATTAGACTAAGTCTGGGCGAGGCAATGGCATCAGAACCACAAAGAGAAAGTCTAGTAATCCTATCTGACACTGTGTGTGACCAGCTTACAGTTAGTCAACACCTCAAAACCATTGAAGAGAACCCAACCAATGCAGCACAGCTGACCCCTGTCCACTGCTACCCTAGGGAGCCAGCCAGCATCAAGCTGATCTGTGACGGAGGGTATATGCTTCGGTAGGGAGGTATAACTAAAAGTATGTGTGTCATTAACATTGAGGTTTGGGAGGTTATTTCCCATGAAACTATCACTGAAATGGATAACTGACTCATTCTTACAGTCTTTCTTTTTGTTTCAATTTAACTAAAATACTTTGACTCTATGATCATGGCAATTTCTAGCACTCTGAATATTTTTGAGGCCTGACTTCATCTAAGAGAAATGTTGTATTATTCTTGCAGTCCAAATTTCTTCCTTCTCAGTTTATGAGTTTGGCTGAATATATTCTTGGGTAAGTTTTTTTCAAAAGTTGCAGGAAACATTTATTGAGTTTTACTATAAATAAAATGTCTAATTTTTTATTATTATACTTTATTGCTATATTAGTGATTGTATAATTACATTAATGTTCTGATAAACATTAAAATAGTGCCTTATTGTTGGATGTTGTTGAATTTTTTGAGAAATGTTTATTTTTTGGTGACACCTGTTATATATAACTTAAATAGATTGAAGACTAGTTGGGACTTGTGTAATATTCTCTTTATAGGGTATTATGAGATTTTGTGGGTTTGTGTGCTATTTCTGTCACTCTTTGAGTGTGGTCTTTGGCATACCTTTTCACAACAAGTGTATTTTATTTATCCTTAGGTTTGTTCTTTTTTAAAAAATATGTTTTCTCCCAATTTTTAAAAAATTTTACCTCTAACAAACCTATAAAATTATTTATGTTTATTTTTGACTTTGCTGAGTTAAACTGCAATTCCATTTGGTTTTCTATTAATGGCTCATTTTAAAAATTATTTTTATTTTTTTAACTCTGTATGAATATTTTCTTTCATTAATTATCATGCAATTCCTATTTCCCCTATATTTTTTCCTTAATGATAACTCATTTTGTTTGTTTTTCCTGTCTCCTGCATCAGTTTCTTGTGTCCCAAGTTCTATTTGTGTACTTTGATAATTCTGTTTGTGTTTTTTGCATTATCATTTAAATGCCATAGAAGATAGGATACACTCTTACTGAGAATTTTTTTCTGCCTTTATCAATATCTCATTTCTGGCTCAAATGGACCAAAGGAATATGAAATAAGACTGTGGGTAAGATACCCAAAGACTGAATTGACTGCTAAAATAATGGTAATACTTTTCTAGGGATATAGTTCACACTTCGGGGAACAGAATTTGACAAGCCCAGCATTGTTGGAAGCCATTGAAGCTGGACATTGAACATGCACAGGGCTGTGGCATGGCCAGGGCATGGTTGACCCCAAGAATAAGAAGAAGCCTCAAAGGGCAAGATAAGACCACAGCTGAGGACACCTGGTTCCAACCCCAATTAACTAAATAAAGACTAGATGCAGGCATTTCACTCCTGTAGTGAGATGCCACCTGGAGATTTTCTCCTAAGATACTTCTCCTAAATTAACATAATCTGTTACTTGGAAAAATCCTTGAACCACTCCCAAGATCCTGCTCAGTTTCCTTCCTTTTCCACCCTAAACCCTTCATTTGAAAACTAAATAAATATGGGCCACCCAGTGACATTCTTTGTCTCAGCCCCCAGAGTCTTGAAGTCTGCTGGACAGTTTTGACCCTCCTGGAGCCCTAAAATCATACCACTTGTCTCATTTATTTAAGCCTTCCCCATACACTCATTTGGGAGATTGGGGATGCTGGCCAGATCCCCAATAACTGGTGCCTGAATAGGGACCAGAAATCCTTGGACTAGGAATTTTAACCTGAAAGAGTAAGTCTACCTAGAGTAGAAAGTGTTGTAAACAGAAAAGGCCTTCACAGGATGGAAACTTCACCCTGGGACGTCTGGAGAAGAGAGGGAAGAACAAGGGTGAGTCTTCCCACTGTGAACAAGCTGTTTTATCCGGGAGTAAAATGGGGCAAAGGTCTTCAGCTGATGCAAAAAGATGCATACAGCAGGTCCAAGGCCTGCTCAACCACTCAGGGGTTGGGGATCTTGGCCAGGCCCCCAATACAGTATATACCTTTTTCTTGAAGCAATGGCTGCATTGCACATAATGGGATTGGGAAACTGGGCAGAACTGGCCCAACCATGCAATCACTACAGTGATCATCTATGATCCAGAACAGTGATATTCTTCTCTTCTCATTCTTAGTACGTGCTGACTAGGTCACTAAATTAAAAAAGAAAAACAAAACTACTTGACCATGAAAAATGAGCAGCTAACATGCCTACCATAGTATCTTCTGTAATGTCTGAACTGCCACATCTGTCATTATGACTGTATCTGCCATTCATCATCCACTACTCTTCTAAATCTATGTCTGCTGATATCTAAAATTTTTCCTCGAGTCAGTACATTCTGTAAGATTTTGCTTACAATACAATCTTTTGAAAAGAAGGAAAGACAATGCAGATACATAATTTGCCATTTTCCTTTAGAGTAATATTCATTAATTAACTCTAGAATCTTATCGACAGCTTTATATTATATGTTATGTTGACTTCATTGTTCTCATTCTACTTGACTTCTTATGAAGGTAGTAAATAAGAAATTACTCTTCCCTCTTAGAAGTATTTCCTCTATCTCTATAGAATTGTTTAAATAAAAGTAATATGATTAACTTTCATACACTGTCTTCTTTATCAGAAAATATATTGTTTTTGAGATGGATCTTAATCAATATGCATTTTACAGTAAATAATGCTTACATTCCTTGGATAGAGTTGATACATGTACATAACACATCTTAATTCCTTTTTTGTTCCCTTGTTCTTCTCTTCCTCTCACTCTCCATCTCTTGATCCCCTTCCCACTTCAGAAAGCTGTATCTCCTTACTTCCTGTTATCTATTTTTATCTTGCTCTTTATTTGAGTTACTCACTTAAGAGAAACTAAGTGATATTTATGCTTGTGTGTCTGATTTATTTCACATAATCACTTGCTAGGACCTTCAAATAGGAGTCAAAACTTTCTCTGACTTTAGTAAACTTTCAAACACATATCTAGTCACATTTTTCTGTCATTTCTCAAAGCTAGAAATTCTCAGTGGACCAAACAGACATACTGAGTTGTTGCCACATCTGGCTTCACCTCCAATACACACAGGATAATTGAACACTTGATGCTCAGGAAGATTTTCATGGTTTACCTAAACATGGAAATAATTTTCTGTAGGAGGCTAGACAAAAAAAGAATGTGCATCCAACATAGGAGATTAAGGCTGGATAAAGCTGGTTGGGGAAGTAAATGCTACCCGTTAATTACAAGATCTCAGAATACATGTGCAGAACAGCTCCAAAGCCTGCACATGGAGTGCTCCCAAGAACTCGAGAACTGAGGCCATGGGATCCCAGCAGCATCTCTCAGGCTCCGTGTGTAGAAGTTCTTGCAGGTTTCCTGGAGATTTGGACTGCATAAAAGGCACAGAGCCCAGAAGAACTTACTATTCAGACCTTCTTCACAGTTGCTTGCCTTGCTTTATTTAGCCAGCGTGTCTTTCATTACTTTTTCTCCTGTTACTCACCCAAGGTTGGTCTGTGGAACCAGTTTCTCCCTCACTCTTCAATTTTACTTTCTCAAATAAACTTTGCCCCTGGTCTTTGCTCCTTTTGTTCAATTCTTTGCTTGAGAAGAGAAGAACCTGGAATCTGATTCCAAAAGGTTGGGCCAGCTTCTTGCTTAATTGGTGAGCCGGTTTTAGGAGCAGGCTACCCAAAGACATGCCTACCTGTGCAGAAGCATCTCTTATTGGGGGGCCCAGGCATGAGGACTGGTTCTTGCTTTCTTCTTGGAGGAAAGACTGAGAGCTGGCAAAGTCTGATAACCTACACATGACTCTTAGTTATTTCTCTGACCAACGCTGTCCTAAAAATCATGATTCACAAGAACCACCTATTCGTGAGAAATTCTGAAATCTAACATAAAAATTCAATACAAACCAAAGCGATCATGATGATCATGAAGTGTTTCTATTTAAAAACAAGCCTAAAGTCAAACTGAAGACTGTAGTACTATTCTTAGGAAGATCTTTAAAACCTTACAGCCATAATTCAGTATATGATATTAAATGAAACAACAATAATAAATTTGAAAATATTTAATGGAAATAATAATTTAAGAAAATACAAGGCATGCATAAGCTACCCAATTCTCCCAAAATTCAGTCCCTCAAAGAAAGGAAATATGTTTTAAAGATGTAAAATAACACAATTACCACAAAATAATAGAATTTGAAAAAGAAAAAATCTAAAAACAGCAGAGGATATTACATGTTAATATGAGGGAAAAAATGTTCTAGTTTCATAAAATGGTAAGACTGCATATTGAAAGAACCTGCTAGGACTCATATGAAATTAACGACAGTACACTGAGGCAAATCTCAGAAAAAAAAGTCATAAAATAAGATCTATAAATGGTAAGTTAGCAACAAATCAGTATGAACCAGAGTTCCATCCAAATCATTAAAATGCATGAATGACTGAAACAATGAATCAGCATCTTCAAAAATAGGAAGAAACAAAAATTACATTTATTGAAAACATTAGTCAAACATGAGAAAAGTAAAAAAGGCATTTTTGTTCTTGATGGAGTTGGAAAGTTGTGTCCCAGTACAGCTTTCCTGAAAATATATTAAATGATACTTGTAGAAATATAAGTGAGTAAAGCAGGAAGATGACATAGTATCCAGAAATAGTGTAAACAACCCAGTAAACAAATCGAAGAAAGAACCGAAATAACAACTCCACTGAGGCCTTCAGCAGAAGGATATATGCCTCGGTAGGGAGGATACCAGAAATACAGGAAGTCCTTAAAATAATGTGTTATCGAGCTTGGTTCATTTGAAGATACGAAATAATATGCATGAAATAGAGGAATAATAAACTGACATCTGAAAATTCTGATACACGAATGCTAGAGAACAAATACAAAAACTTGTCCCACATTGGGACATGAAACAAATACACTATAAGAAATAATGTCAGTCAATGCACTGGGTCAAGAAGAAAACTGGAAGACATAATTATGGAAAATAATATGTGTGTTTTTCTCCTGAGTTGAAAACAGAAATGAAGTGCCTACCATGATTATATAAGGCTTATTTTTATTGTGGTTTGCAAAAGTTATATGTATTTCTTTGTCATTTATATAACTGACCTAAGCAATAATTTACAATTCAGCATTTCAGTCTTACTAGTTATATTTCAAAGTGGTCAATAGTCTCATGAGCTAGTAATTAACAGATAAGGAAGCTCAAAATACAGCATTTTCATAAACTCAAAAATGACTGAATATTTCTGATACAAAGTTACACAAAGTAAATTTAAAAATACAAATTCATATTGCATGCTTTAAGTGCATTTCAGAGCCAGTTTCGGCTACTATAACAAACACAGACTGAGTGACTGAAAGGACACTTTTCTTTTTTTCTCTCTCTCTCAGTTTTGAAGGCCAGGGAGTTAAAGATCAAAGCCTGCAGATTCAGTGTGTCCTGAGGGCTGTCTTCCTGGTTTGCAGTTGAACATCTCATTATGTTTTCACATGGTCTTTCTTTGGTTTGTGCACAAGAAGAAAGATGAAAGAGATTGCACCGGTCTTTCTCTTCATATAAGGTCATTAAACCCATCATAAGATTTCCACTGTCATAAACGTACCTAAACTTAATAATTTTCCTGATGTCACAATTCTACGTACCATTTCACTGGGAATTAGGACTTCAACACATGCACTTTGGGAAAAAGGAATTTGGTGTCTAGCTGTATATCCGTATCTGTAAAGTACAAAAACTTGATATTCACAAATAAAATAAAATTGCACATTTGTTTTATTGCATTTTATGCTTTATGACATGCCCCCATATACATATTTCTTTATATCTAGATCTGCATCATCATTACAGAGTTCAAATGGACATTTCTAATAGAATGTTTCATTCTGCCCATTAGTTTCATGAAGATAAAATCTATAATTTGTCTTTTTGAAAATGTCCTCAACTTTGAATGTTTTATGATTAACTAGGACTCATCTTTCTTTCAGTTCAGAGGTTTTATGTGAGTCACTTTGCTTGGTTCTTTAACCTAGGCTCCTGTCGGTTTTCTTCCCATTAGTTTTGCCCGTTCTTACCATTGATTTCACACTCCCTCCAGAATATCCATGGGATCCAAACCATCTGGGGAGAAGAGCCATCACCTTTTCCTTTGACAGAGAGATTTAAGAGACAATTCCTGTTTTTCTAAAATTAAAGATTAAAGCAGTTATCCTAAATCACTCTTAAGAACTCTCTGTTTTTTGGCTGACCTGTATTTAGCCAGCTTCTACATTTCTATGGGAAATTTCTTCCCAAATGAACCGGTTAGGATTATTTTCATATTAAAAATGTTTTGAGGTTTAGCAGTATGCGGTTCAAGTCTACAAATAGAACTTAGCGATCAATTCCCAATCAAACTTTCTTGTGTCATTATCTCATTTCTTCAACTCATTATTTATTTCATCCACTCCTTAAAACAAATTATATTTTAAGGTCTGACTCCAAGATTAGCTTCAAAAAATTTACAAAACAGTTTAAAAAGAAAACTTGTATATATGTAGCGCATTATAGCATAAAAATTATTAAATTTTACAAGGTTCACAAGCTAATATATATATTTTTAAAGAAAGCTATTCTTATCAATATTGTTTACACATGAAATCTAGAAAGTTAATTGAAAATACCGCAGGTTTTCAATAAATGTCTACTGAGAGAGTAAACACACTCTTGTGACGATAGCATAAAGTGATATAGTTTTCTCCAGTGTGCTGTTATTTTCTTCTAAGCTTATTTTGTATTTTTTTCTAAGATTTGTGGCACATGTTGTAAATGACTTTCCAATGGTCTTGCGGCATGTTAATGTAGTAACTATATCTTATTATTTGTATATGTGATTGTTAGATAGATATTAACACACAGTCAGGGAGGGACTGAGTTCTGAAAAAAGTCAACAGAAAATCAAGACATCAGAATTGTGATTTGAGGTGCATCTGAGGACCATGGCTCAGGATAAAATGTAATGATCAGGTCTACATGCCTCCCCAAGGAGTAAGCAGTAACTTGGAATTATACTGCATCACGTGGTCCGCTAAAGTACAGATAGATATCAGTCACCCAAGGGAACATCCGGACCCATCCCTTCCCCAGAATGCCTTTGTTCTTTCCATGTACCCTTGCTATGTGATGTGCTTCTCTACTAGATCAATATTAACTAAGCAACTATACTTATAGTCTGGATCGATTAAGGTTTTACCCACATTGTACTCACTTTGCCATTTTGTACCCACCTTGTGATTTTCCTCTATACAACATTCTTAGAGAAGTGGCCTCAGTGGTATTCCACTTTGGGGATGCCTCCTGTCTCTTTGGAGCTATCTCTCAGAAAATTTTTCCAACTCATAACCTCCGTCGTTATACAGAATTTGTCTTTCAATTTCTGGGGACCCAAACTCGGCATATCTGACACCGAGCAGATGAGGAGTTGCATTTACTCCTATTTCAATTGCACGTGGAATAATATAAAGTAAATAAGATGATTCAGTTCAAAATAGTTCAAAACCAGATGAATAGAATGAAAAATACTAGAAATAAACTCATCTTTAAAAATTCCCAGCTCAAATATAACAGAACATTGTTCAACAGACAATTGTATTTTCCACTCATTTTATTATTCAAGAACATGGTAGCACATTTTTCATTAATCATCAGAAGAGAATATTTGGGCAACCCATCTTATTTGATTGTAATAAAGCACTTCCTCATAGTGTAATTGTTAAAGGGATAAAGCCAAAGAGCAGTGCATGAGTGTCACAAAATCCAACTACAATTCAGATAAATGAAAACTTAATAAGCACTGAGAATTCCCTATGGATGAAGCACTCTGTCTCTTCTCAAACAAGATCAAGAAAAGATTGTCTGGATTCCACAGCTCTAACTCCATCCCCAATCTAACTGAGCCTCCTCACTGCATTTGATGAAGCTATGTAGGCCATTTTTAATGAGTCAGATCAAATGTTTTCCTTGGCTTACTTATTCATACTATTCTAGCAAAAAACTTGAAGAAATACCAGAAAATGAATTTGTGTGCATGTGCATACAAGTGTATGCAGATGGCTTGGACACATCCTTATTCTTTCTATGTACCAGAGTGATTAAATTTAACTCACTTTTAACACTTTTTTAAAAGTACTGCAGGATCATGTTTGGTAAATCCCTGTTGTTTCCTTAGTTACAAATTTCTATTATTCCTTACTCATTTAGTCTAAATAATGTGCTTGGTACAAACACTTGGGTTTCTCCCAATAAGGTAAATACCTTTAGAAATTACTGCAGAGAAGGGAATAATGATGGAGAAAGATGAAGAAAGAGCCAATTTGTTAAACAATAGAACAAACTAATGATGAATTCTATAAAACAGGAAGACAAAGACAAGATTTAAGAATAAGCAATATTAAAATGCATCCAGAAAATGATAAGAGACAAACTGGGCATTTTGGTGCATGACTGTAATCCTTGCACTCTGGGAAACTAAGGCAGGAGAATAAGAAGTTGGAGCTCAGAATGAGTAACTTGGTGGCTTAGTCTCAAAATTTACAAAATAATAAAGAAGAGCTGGTGAGGAAAAGGGATGGTGTGCAAAGTCCCTATATTTAATTCATACTACTGAAAATACTGCAGAGAGAGAGAGACAGGGAGAGAGTTAGAGAGAGAGAGAGACAAAGAGAGAGAGAGAGGAAAGAGACATCTCCTTTCCTCTTCCCTGTGTCCTATCATTCTAGCAATCATTACAAAAGGAGAAAAGAGCAAAAATTAAATATTGGAGCTCCTGCTGCAGAATAAGTTTTGTCTGAACTAATGAGCACTCTGACTATAGTGAATAGTATTACCATTATTATTTAAGCTTTCTTGCTAGACTTACAATTTCTTTTCTGTAATGTTGATTATATGTTGAGTTTTTTTTAAGTAAACCATAGAGTCAATTTTCCCTCCAAAAAAAGAGAAGCACTCACATGTGAGATTGTGAGGGCATTTGTACTGGTTCTAAATCAAAGGTACAAAAGGCAAATTTTATGTTTTCTTCTGTGTTAATTATGCTAATTTTGGGATTCTACTATATAAGTTTATTTGTAAAAGGTTTCTTAAAATGTATCTTCTTTCCACTATTAAATATAATTTTGTGTCTTATTTCAATATTCACAGTAATTTGTAATTTGTAATTTTATAGAAACCACCTTTATATCAAGCAAAATGTAATGCAGGGAGAAATTAGAAGTTCAGCATTTAATGATGCATTATCAGGACATATTAATGTGAAAAAGTTTGGTTAATTTAAACAAGATATACTTAACCTCTAAATGGCTCATTAGGCCACACACTGGGAGCTCTGAACAGCAATGGAGAAATTAAGTTGTACTGCTATGTAAGGTCTATCTTATCAGTTATCTCACTGTAGCCTGTAGTTTAGTCCAGGATGTCAGACAAACTCACAGTAGGTAGTCTTTCTGGAGGTAATGATGATGAGCAGATACAGTTTTCTAGTTGTACAAAATACTGGGATTCAGAAAATACATTACCAAAAGCATAGTTAACAATTATTAAGACATATCCAATTTAGTTTAACGTGATTGGTTACATAATCTTTAGACTAGAAGTTAAGTGTTGTATTGGCGGAGTCAATGCCATTGGCTATCTCATTATATATTATACAAAAACAAAATAGATAAATTATATTGTAGCTAGGAATAGTGGCCTTGGAAAATTTCCTATTCTACTATTTTTTATATGTAAATTTCAGTAAGTTTCTAAGTTTTCCTTAGATTCAAATTTCACAAATCTTGTATCACCATCATCATCATCTTTGTTGTCATCACCATCAGTCACCATCATCAGCATCATCATCATCATCACCATCATTCCTAATAGGTTGATGCAGTCCATAGTATCTGAACCATGTACTCTGTGCCTTTCTGTCACATTTTACCTCCACCTTTGGTAAACAGTTTACATGCTTTCTCCCAGTGCCATTTTTCTCTGTCTGATTTTTTCTGCTTAGGAAACAAGTTTGCTCAGATGTGATACAGCCGAAGAAAGCCCAAGGGGCAGCTATGTAGTATGGGGAGAAATGTGCATGTGCTTCTGGTACAATTGTACTTTTGTAAGGGAGGTGCTGTGCTGTTAAACATTCTGCAGGAGTCTGCAGTGGGCTCACAGAGAGACTGAGTCCTAGCTGCCTACAGTTTAATGCTATCTCTGCTATTGCCTTACCATACTACTTGTTTCACTTCTATTCCCCTTTTCTCTTCCCTAGTATTCGGTACTCTTCCTTTTTTTTATTGATATATTTAGAAATGAATACTTTGAAAGAGTTTTTTAATTTTGTGATCTCATACCTGAGTCCTATACCTAGTCATCATCATTGGCTTCATCTTCATTGAACATCATTATAATTATAACTAGCATTATAATTAGTAAGATGTTTATTCCATGATTTGCAGATATTATACAACAGATATGATGTTCTCAGACTAGGTAGAGATTTCAGTCACCAAGATACTTCCTTGATATGCAGGAATGCAAAATAAGGCCACTGCCAATGATGCAGTATTATTTGTAGCTGCATGTGGTGATTTTTAATTGGAAAAAGGAAAAATCTTTAAGATGATGTTTTATTATGATGCTCTTCTCCTATTTGATATAATTTTATTGTATTGATGGAGAAGTCAAATGATTTCTAAAAATGTATTTTTAGAAAATACTCACAGTCTTTCTCAGTACTCTAAAGTAGTTTGGATCACATATTTTTATAGAAGCATTTGGGCTAATATTGGTATTAATTCATCAAATACACACAAGCTATGTGGTTGGCATTTGTATTATTGTACTGGAAGATAAAATTATATGTGGTAAAGTACTAGATTCCAGGCCTGTTTATTGCCTCAGATAAGTGTTTGATCTCTGTATTTAATCTTCTCAGTATATAAAGAACTTCATTTTGTAATTATTGTTATAAAACATGTCATCAACCCAATATATTATATATTTAAATTTAACTGTATCCAACAGAGGAAGCTACTCAAAGGGTTTTACTATATTTTTAAATTATCAAGGCTTAATAATTTCCACCTAGTCATAGTCTACACGAAAACTAGCAGATAAAAGTAAACTGCAGATGCGCATCATGTTAATAACTTTAAAAATGTATGGTTTTGACATATCATGGAAGTTTTTGGTGTATAAAAGACTACACATCTAGCACTGAGGATTAAACAAAGAGAACTTGAGCCACATAAAGTGTTACTGCTCTCTGCTCAATAATTACTCATATGAGAAACTTTCACTATGCCAAGTAGTATCAGAGGTAGGGGGGAATCACTTTGTTTTTGGTAATAATATGTTAGGGGAAAAAATCCAACAAATAGTTACAAGTATATTATATAAATTTGCTATTATATTATCAATTAAAATATATTAAAAGTATAATACCTGGTGATGATCATGAGGCTTCATGAAGAGATCATATTTGAAATTCACCCCACAAAATAAGAGTGCAGTTCCGTGCAGAGATTTATGAGAAAAGATTTTCATGTACTGCACACCTGGGGACAAAGATATGGTAGAACAGAGAGAATATCATAATTAAGGCATGTTGTAGTCAGGGGTCACAGGGAGAAAGATTACAATCAGGACATATAATTTATAATATTATTTATGATGGTTACCCAGTGCTAGACACAAGAAAGTGCAGGAAATCTGTCCACAACACCAAAGTCTATTCCAGGAAGGCCCAAAAGCCAGCAGTGGAAGCTAGAAAGTCTATGCCAGCAGGATGAAGAATCTGTGCTAGTAGGTTGAGGGTTCTACAGTGGAGCCAAGAAGCAATGCTCAAATAAGGACCAGAGTTCCCTGAAAAGTACCACAGCCATCCTCAGCGACAATGAGGTCCCACGCTCCACCGACGATGAGAACAGTCAAGTACATGGCAGGAGGTCAGCATGACAACTTCTCCTGGAGTTTAAACAGCAACCATCTTCCCCTCTGGAGCCAGGAAGCGATGCTCAACTTAAGGACCAGAGCTCCCCAAAGTGAACCACAGCCACTCTCAGCGATGAGGTCCCAAGCTCCTCCGATGATAATGGCCAAGGTCATACTGGGGAGCCAGCCTGACAAGCTCCTCCAGGAAAACCGATGGCTCCAAACAGCAGCACTTAGGAGAACCCACAATGTCACCACTCTTCCCCTCCACGTCTCTCTTTACGCTGGCAACCTTCCTCAGGTGGATTGTCTAAATGCAGCACCATGCTGATTTAATTCAGCTGGTGCCAAGTTGACCACCAGTTTTTAATCCATAGCAAGGCATTGCATAAATTGGAATAATATTGCATAGAAATTTAGAAATATCAACCAGATCTTATTGTCACAGTGTATTTTACACTTATGTATTTGAAATTCAACACTTAATAAAGAATATATTTCAATATTTTTTAATAAACATCTGTATCTCACAGCTAACTTTTGGATTTCTCAAGGACTTCTCAAAATGGCATTTATTTTATTCATTTTCATCTTCAGTCTCTGCTGAGGAGATAATCTCTTCCATTTTCACAGTGACCATCTGTCAGCCCTTGTTTGATACTGTAACAAAATGCCCAAGACTGAGTAACGATGAAAAGAGAAATTTATTTTGTCAGGGATCTATGGCATCTGTAGATTCTCTTGTCTGCTGAGGACCATCCGCCCCTTCCAAAATGTTACCCTTTGTACCTGGAGGAGTGTAGCACTGTGTCCTCACCAGGTGGAGGGGAAAGAAGGAATGGAAATAAGTTCTATCTTAACTCATTTTGTAAAACATTTATTCACAGGCATAATGCCATTCATCTTCATGATGTCGCAGTGTGTAACTGTTTTTATTATTGTCGTTGTTATTTCAGTAGTGGGAATTGAACCCAGGAACTTTCCCCTGACCAACCTTCCTAGCCATTTTTCGCTTTTTAGTTTCCCTATGCATAGTAAGAAAGAACCTCCAGACTGGCTTTGCAGCGTGTCAAAAGTGAGGAGGTAACTGTGCTCAAAGTGAGGGTGTTTTAAGGAGGATTTGAGGCAATGTGTCTGTGAGTCTAATAAATTTTTAAAAATTTAAACTTTCACTATATGTTTTGATCATACCTTGAATGTATTTAATATTTTTCTACAAAAATGTAAGTTCTAATAGATGTAGTCACAACACTCCTGTTGAATTTGCGTCTAAACTGTTTCATCGCCAGTATTCCTTATTTAAAAGAAATGCCATGAACACACAAACGCACACATACTCATAGTTACTCATCTGTTGAGACCATACTCACAAATGAAACAAATTAGACATGCATGTGTGAACATCACATTGTCTCACTAGTGTGAGAAGCTGATAGTCACTCAGGCTGGAATTAAAAGGCACAACCTTTCATTGCTTTTTCTCCAACACCTTACACACTTTCCTACCTGCCAGAAGGTCCTGCTTTCTTCCCTTCCAAAAACGTCATGATCTCATCTCCATTCTGTGGCCCTATGACTGCACTCATTCCAGTGAGCACACAGCTTCTGGAACAGTGGAAGAGTTTATTAACCGTCTCTCGACTTTTACTCTTTACTCCCTGTAATCCATTCTTCACGTTATCGTCAAACGAATCTTAGAAGCATCTGATGGAGTTTTTGTTATAAGGCTTTAGTTCTTTTTCAATATACTTAAGTCACACTGTTTCTCTGACTATTCCTGGAGCTATAACATTCTGCCTAAAGTAGTTTCATAAGTATTTTTACATCCTGAGTGAAATTTTCTCAGCAATTGTTTTTTGAAGACTTTTTACTGTAACTTTCTATAAAATGTTTTACACTGTCATTTTTCATTTTATTATTGAGCTATGATTTGAGTTTCACTATGTTATTGTAATAAAAAGATTTTTCCTCTTTTATTTTCTATCATGCCCTTGATGCTTTAACAGTATTTATAAGTAAAACAATGGAGCTGTGGCTTCAAGCAAAAAAACATCTATTGACAAGGAAGGCTGGAGAACTCCAGGGATACTACACAGTTTCCCCCTAATTCCAAGCCATTTTGCTACTCTTCATGACAATCTATAAGCCTTTCATGGCAGATGAAGTTTTAATATTTGAAAGTCACATTTGATATACTGAAACTACAGGTAAAATATTGTATTTAAGTCTAAGTAGTTTTGGCACTTTCTGGGTAAAATTTTCTTCAGGGACTACTGGAATGATTACGTTGTTGCTTCAGCTAACTAATGGTGATGATGCTGATGATATTATTGAGAGCAAGAAGGAAAGGAAAAGCAAAAGAAAAAAATATATATGATAATTAAAATAGTTATACTACTAATTTCTCTTAGTTCATTGAAAAGAAAGGTTTGTGCTAATATTGTTTGGACAATTAAATGCCAATATCTTGTACTCTAACTAAAAGTTAAGAATAACAATATGCAGTGTATTAACCACTATTACCTCTTATTATATTTTAAAATTTTAAGTTTTTTTCTCTTTAAAATAAGATAAAAAAATTTTTTTAATGTTTTCTCTTAAAAAAAGATACCAAAAACGATGTCACTTGTCTTTGTATCCAAGTAAATGCTCCATTTTTGTGTCTGCTAACTTTGTGTCTAAAAAATATTCACAAAGATCCACAGATTTTGTCAGCAAATGTTCATGATAAAATCTTTCTGTCAAAACTTGTCCAGAGTGTATACTGCAACAATAACTCTGTCCTGACTTCAATTAGAAATAAAACCAGTCATTAAGCATTAAAACCACTTACTTGGCTTAATTGCTGTACTTACATGATTTCTCATTATGTCTGAGTGTCTAGAGATGGTTACTGATGGAGAAGGACTTCCTCTTTATGTCTACTCATCACCTGTTCTGAAACTAATTTAGATTCTTGGGAAAAATGGCAGATTTTACAGCCTGATTCCCATGTGGTGTAGTTCACAAGATTGTCAAAAATCAATTTCCAAAATCTTCCATAATGAAACATTAATATAATTTTGGGCTAGTCCAAAAATAGATAACAAGATTTTAGTTTACCTGTTTCAAGATGCTGTCATGAACACATTATACAATATTCTTCATCCCAGGCTTTGAAATTGTGCAAATATCAATTCCCATTGTAGATTGAAAAGCTCAGATTATTTTATAATTTATTCACATTTTTAATTTCCTACTCTCATAATCTATAAATTCATATTTCATAAACTGCTATTCCAGTTTATATTAGAAAATGGAAAATATGTACTTTTTTGGGTTTTTGTCCTATTATTCACACACATTTTCTAATTGTCACAGATGTTTCCAGGGAGTTAGTGTTTAATGTATGTTTTGCTAAGGAATATCACAATTTAACTTATCATAATAATTCATATTTAAAAATACAAAAAAACCTCTTTTGTAGGATAAATTTTTGTTGAAAATACTTATAGAGAGTCTATGTTTCTATACTGAGAGCTAACGTTTGAGTTGGTTGACAATTCAGTTAGTCAACCTGAGCTTTGAGGTTGATGTTTTAGTTCTTTTCTCATCACTGAAGCAACATATGCAGCACCCAAAACTCTAAGGAGGAAAGGTTTACTTTGTGAGGTTTCAGTCTATAATCAGCTTGCTCCAAGATAGTACAGAATAGCAAAGGGATATGACAGAAGAGAGCTGTTCATAGCATGGTAGGTAGGAAGGGAAGAATCAAGGGAGGAGGAGGGAAGTATACCCTTTCAGGCCACACCCATGTTCTCCCACCTCTTCCTTCAGGTTTCATCTTCCAATATCATACCAAGTTCATCGCTGGAATTATTCACTGATGTGTATCACAGCCTCATAATCCAGGCACTCCCCAAAAACTCCACCTGTGAGAATTATGAGGTTGGGTGGCAGACTTAGAATTATAAACAACAACATTCTACCTCTGACCCATAAATGACTCATATGCATCCCTTTTTGAAAAATTAATTTGATCCATCTCTGAGAGTTGACAGTCCTAACAGTAGCATTGCTGAAAATCTCAAGTCTCACATCTCTGAGATTCAAGACAAACTCTTTAGTGTGAGCGCCAGTAAAATCAGAAGTTAGATCCTTTCTATATACAAAGACACAGGGTAAATATTTTCATTCTGAAACAGACTAATAGGGGGCTAGAAAAAAAAGAGACCAAACCAAGACCACATTAAATAGTGTAGTTTCACGTCCAGAAATCTAAGCAAATTGTGGGAGGATGTGAACTCCAAAGAGTTTGAATGATCTCCCCCCTAAGCCACTGTTGGCAGTTGTAGCCCTCATGGTTTCCATTTTGGGCTGGCTCTGGTCACTCCGTGTGGCTTTTCTTACATGTCAAATTACCTACTTTCTGGGGTCCCCACTTCATTTTTGGCTTCACACTCCCACTTAACACATTGTTGTCTCAAGGACACGCTGCCTGTTTTCCGACACTTTCTTCTGAAATTGGAAAGGAAGCTTCTCAGATCTCACAACTATTACACTCTGCATATCCATAAAACCAGCACCACATTGTTGATGCTTAGGTTTCTTAGTATCCTGAAAAGTAACTGACCCCTTTGGCATCTTGTTGGTGACTGCAGAAGTCTCCGAGTGTCAGGCTGAAAGAACATGTTGAACTGAATTCTGTGGATTCCCTTAAACATTTTTTCCACTGTCCTGTTTCAAAGTCTGAGGCTTTTTTAGCAACCAAGTTCTAATTTACTCCATGTTTTGAAGGTCCCAAATTTCATAGAGCTTCTTTTCTGACAAAACTCAAAACTTTAAATCATTCAGCCATGCCATTTGCTCTTGATTGTCAATGTGGAGCTGTCTAAAAGTCCCCAACAGTACTCAAGCCATAGCCTGAATATTTGGCTGCCTTGAAATTTCCTTCACCTGATAATTAATCCTGAATAATAGTCTCCTGCAAAGTCTTAGGACAGTAGCAAAATGAAAATTTTCTGCCAGAGCATATCACACATGGCCTGGAGTCCAATTACAAATTGCATCCGTCTTCCCAACTGATATCTCTTGAATCTGCTATGTATCGGCTCCATTATTGTCAACATTCTGGTCTGAACTCCAGCCAGAAGAATAGAATCTCCCATCAAGCTGGGATTATGGAATTCTTAGGGTGCTTCTCCAGCTGGCATCACTAAAACTTTCCAAACTCTTTATGGAAGCCAATTTCAAAGTCCCACAGTCAGGCAGTCATGGCAACCATCCCATTTCTCTGGCACCAAAACCTGTCTTCATTACTTTCTTGTCACTGAGACCTGATTCAAGATATCCACAAGTCTGACATGGAAATGCTTATTTTGGCTCACAGTTTGTAGAGATTTCAGTTCATAATCAGCTGGCTCCATGGCAGCAAAGCATGACAGAAGAGCAAGGGAGGGTAGAATTGCCCATGTCATGGCAGTGAGGAAGCAGAGAAGAATCATGAAAGGAGAAGGGAGATACAGCCTTCTAGGCCTTACCTACTTTAATCCATTTCTTCTCAACAATTTCACCTCCCAATATTACACCCAGTTATAAACCCATCACTGGACTAATTCACTGGTTAGTATCATAGCCCATGATCCAATCACCTCCCAAGAGCCCCTCCTATGAGCACATGAGGCTTTGGAAGAACCTCTAGATACACACCACAGAGTTAGATCAGAATTGTCATATATTGGTAAGGGGATTCCCCATGACAAAATAACACCTCACCCACCCCCTTTCAGGGACCAAGTCATTTGAAGAAGGGATAATTATTGTTAAATGATATAGTAATTGTTAAAGTAATGATGAAAATTTGTCATAGCAATTTTCTGAGAGATAAATCAAGGCTGAAGAGATTGCACAACTTGAAATTCCTTAGAATGGTATCCTAGCTTATATTTTTTATAAACTATCCCTGTTCATTTTAACATAGTCCTTCCATGTCCACCCTTAACAAAAATTTTATTTTTTTAATATCGAGCCTTGTTAGGCAGCTTTGCTTAGGACGCTTAGCTGGTAAATCAATTACAAAGAAGGATCTACACAATGAGAATAGGAGTATGAACTCTCAGAAAGAGAGGTTTCAGTATAAAATATAGTTCAACAAATGGACAATATTAAATTGTTTTATTCACTAAAGTGGAGTATTATCTGTAGGAGGAGAATAATAAGAATTATGATGAGTTTTAAAAAACATAATTTAGGGAATTATTACAGATAATTACTTATCAACCTTCAAGAAAAACACAGGTGTTTGTATTTTTTGTTATTGTATAGCATGTTACATTAGCAGTAATAAAGTGAAATTAATATGCTGTTGTTAGCAGTCCAACAGCTTTATTTGAAATAAGGTGAAACCACAAATTTTATACGGCAAAATTTCTAAAATCCAAGATCTGAAACATTGTATGCAAGTCCATCTTGATCTTCAGTAACTGTGATGTCTACTTTATATGAAAAATAATTTCCTTAAAATGACTTCAATCCAAACCTAATAATGCACAGAGTTACAAATGTAGCATGTGCTATCTAAATGCATATTAACTCCTGTGTAACTAAAACAATTGCGCAGACTGAGATATTAACAAACAGTTACCAAAAGACCAAATCTTGACTACATGGCCTGAGGTAATATTTCAATGATGCATGTAAATTGGGTCATGAAGTTAAAAAATGACAGACTCAGCAGCTTTAGAAGTACCTGAAAAATAGCTTATTTTCAACTTTCGACTGAAAGCTTTACAGCTGGTTAGGCTCATTGTCCAGGTGAAAGGTATTAGCTTGTTCTGTGAAGTTAAATGTATCAAATATTATTAACATTTATTTAAATATGGCACATAAGAATGCTCATCTATTTATAGGTTGACATTTTTCATTTTATATTAGTATACTTTTGCCTAAAATAATATAACAGTTAAAATAATAATAATGATAATAATAATACTTGCTATATTAAAACAACAGTTATAGGGTGTGAAACAAATAATTTTAACCAACTAATAACTAGAATTATCCAATTAACATGAACGGCTTATGGTTTACTCATGCACATTCTACATGAAACAAAATCACTACAGTATGTGAACTTTAGCTAGCAAAGTCATTTAGAAAATATCAACAAAAATAAAGGAAATTGCATTTAAATGAGACTGCATTATGAAATGCAAAATACAAACACTGTTTTCACTTGGGGAACATACATTATATGGAGAGTACAGTACTCGTAAAGGTATTTAGATAACAACTTGTGGGAGTAAATGCATAGTCACATGCAATGTAAGCAGAATAAACTGCACATAAAAGAATAACATAGGTAAATAGAGTTCTAAACACTTTTGAAATTTACTCACGCATAAAGATTGAGGGAACATATTTCAAGAGTTCACAGCTAAATATTAAGGTTAATAATTGTAATAAATATAAGTTTGCTGACATAGGAACTTTTATTTACTGTGGGATCTCCTTTTACATATTGTTTAAAAGATCAAAACGTTTATCAATTGATATCCACTATTGCAGACTCATCACATAAATAATTATAATGTAAGGGATTAAAAACTAACTGTAATAATCAATAAAGTATCTATCCATACATTCTTTTTTTATGCACACTTTACTTCAGAGAAGAACAGTTGACTATTTTTGACAAATAAATTAATAGCTCCACTAAGATATACTCCTTTTCTTTATAGAAGTCATAATCTCTTTTTGTTTATTGTCTTTAATTTTAGTTTATTAGCACATGTGTTTAGTGCATCACATTTACATTCCTTGTGGGAAGTCGATCCATGTATGTAACACATAATTCTTTGTTTCATCCTCTTTCCCTTGCCTCCATCCCCCCACCACTCATCCCTGGACCAATTGCTTTTTTTCTTTTTCTTTTTTTCTTATTTTTTTTTATTTTAGAAAGCAAAAGAGAAAAAAAAAAGGATAGAAATGATACAGACTAAAAAAAAACAGTAAGAAATCAACACTAGTTAATATATTCCATATTGTTATCTTAGAAGTAGTTGTTCAGGTTACAAGATCTAGGCATAAAAAATGATCAAACAACGACAGCACAAATTGTTCTTTTTGGTGAACAGAGATTAGTAGTATAGTTATCTTGCACTTATACACATACATACAGTTATATGTGTAAACCTACATACATATAATCTTTTCCTTTTTTCCATTTCTCCTTTCCCCTATCTCAGTTGTTTTTTTCCTTTTGAGCCCCTTCTTTTCCTTTCATTATTATAATATCTATTGTGCATTTTGGATCTCATTGCTCTTTCAGTTTTTTATTATTATTATTTATTTTTTATGCTAGGGAGACAATACAATATTTACAAATGTGAGTCTGATTTATTTCACTTATGAGTATAGTTTCAAGTTGCCTCCATTTACCTATAAAAGTCTCAAGATTATCTTTTTTATAGCTGAGTAATATTCCATTGTATGAAAATACCACATCATTTTTATCCATTCTGTGGTTGATGGCATTTGGGTTGTTTCCAAGATGTAACTATTACAAACTGTGCTGCTATAAATATGGGTGCACATATATTGCTATGGTATGATGATTTTAATTGTTTTGGGAAGATACCCAGAAGGGCAATAGCTGGCTTGAATGGGACCTCCAATCCTAGTTTTTTGAGGAATCTCCATGCCAGTTTTCATAGCGGTTGTACCAGTCTACACTCCTCCCAGTAGTGTTGAAGTGTTCCTTTATCCCCACAGCCCCACCAACATTTGTTGTCAGTTGATTTCTTGATGGCAACCATTCTTTGTAGAGTAAGATGGATTCTCAATGTTGTTTTAATTTGCATTTCTTGAATGATCAGTGTGTTTGAACATTTTTTCATGTATTTGTTTGCCATTTGTATTTCTTCATCTGAGAGGTGTTTGTTCATCTCAGTTATACTACATGCCCATTTTTGGACTGGGTCTTTGAATTTGAGGGGCCTGAAGTTTTTCAATTCTTTATATGTTCTACATAGAAGTCCTTTGTCTGAGGCACAGCTGGCTAAAATTCTTTCCCAATCTGTGGGTTTTCTTTTCACTCAGTTAGTGATTTCTTTTGAAGTGCAAAAACTTTTTAATAAGATGAGATCCCAGTTGTTGATTCTTTGAAGTACTTCCTGTGTGGTTTGCATATTGTTCATGAACTCTTTGCTTACCCCTATGTCTTGAAAATTTGTACCTACTTTGTCTTCCAGTAGATTTAATGTCTCTATTTTAACATTTATATCTTTGATCCGTTTTTACTTTAGTTTATTGCATGGTGATAGACATGGGTCTAGTTTCAATCTTTAGCATGTGGAAAGCCAATGTTTTTCAGCACCATTTATTAAAGAGGCTACCTTTCTTCCAGTGAACGTTTAGTGCCTTTGTCAAACATAAGGTGGTTGAGTGTCTTTGTATTTGTGTTTGTGTCTTTTAATCTATTCCATTGATCCTCAGGTCTATTTTTTGTCTTTTTCAATACCATGTTGATGTTATCACTGCTGCTTTGTAGTATAACTTAAAGTCAGGAATTGAGATGACTCCTGCCTTACTTTTGTTGCCCAGGATTGCCTTTGCTATTTGTCTTGTTTACTTTTTCATCGTTGCTGAGACAAACACCTGACACCAAAGTGAAGCAAGGAAAAGTTTATTTAGCTTACAGTTCTTGGTGGTTTCAGTCCATAATCAGCTGGCTCCAAGGCAGGGTGGCATGGCACTGGGGCAACACTTCAAGGCAGCAGCCAGAGGAAAAGAGCAAAAAGGCAAGCCTCTTCTCTACCTTTAAATTGTACACAGGACACATCCCCCCCACCTTCAGGGTGGGTGTAACACTCACAAAGTGTCCTTGCCCTCCTTTGCACAGGATGAAGATATTTATGAAGAAGAACCCTGGCTCCCTGCTAAGTCTCTCAGTTAAACTTCTAAACTTCTCAAGTTGACACAATGTATTAACCATAAGACTATTTTAGGTCTCTTCTGTTTCCAAATGAATTTTAGGAATGTTTTCTCTAGATCTATGAGGTATGCTAATGGTATTTTAATTGGGATTGCATTAAATCTGTATAATAGTTTTGGGAGTATGACCATTTTCACAGTGTTGGTTCTTCCTAACCAAGAGCAAGGGATACCTTTCCATTTTCTGATATCTGCTTCAATCTTTTTTTTTTAGAGTACTATAGTTTTCAATGTATAGGTCTTTTGATTCCTTTGTTAGGTTGATTCCTAAGTATTTCCTTTTTGGGATGCTATTGCAAAAGGTGTTATTTCCATAATTTCTCTCTCAGTGTTTGTTGTTTGTGTACAGGAATGCTATTGATTTTTGAGTGTTGACTTTGTATCCAGTTACACTGCTGAATTTGCTTATTAACTCAGGTAGTCTTTTAATGGAGTTTTTGGGGTCTTCTATATAGAGTATCATGTCATTTGCAAATAGTGGTAATTTAACTTCTTCCTTTCCTAGCCTTATTCCTTTTATTTGTCTGTCTTGTTTTACTGCTCTTGCTAATGCTTCCGGAACTATTTTGAATAGGAGTGGTGGTAGTGGACATCTTCGTCTTGTTCTCGTTTTTCAAGTGAACACTTTCAATTTTTGTCCATTTAGTATAACATTGGCTGTTGGTTTGTCATAGATGGGTTTTATCAGATAGAGGTAAACGTCATCTATTCTGAGTTTCTGTAGGATTTTTATCATGAACAAGTGTTGAACTTTATCAAATCTTTTCCTGCATCTATTGAGATGATCATGTGAATTTTGTCTTTGACTCTGTTGATGTGGTGTATTATATTTGTTGATTTATGTATGATAATCATCCCTGCATTCCTGGGATACATCCCACTTGGTCATAAGGTATAATCTTAATGATATGTTGGATTCTATCTGCCAGTATTTTATTGAGAATCTTTGTATCGGATTTCATTAGGGAGATTGGGCTATAGTTCTCCTTTTTAGTTGGGTCTTTCTCTGGTTTTGGTATCAGGGTAATACTTGCCTCCAGGAATAAGTTAGAGAGAATTGCTTCACTTTCAATTTCATTGAAGAGTTTGAGGAACACTGGCATTAAATCCTCTCTAAGTTTCTTGTAAAAAGTTTCTTGTAAAAGCTGTAAATCCATCAGGACCTGGGCTTTTCTTTGTAGGTAAGTTTTTAATCACATTTTCAATTTCAGTAAGTGATATTGGGTTATTCAAAATTGTTTTATCTATTATCTTGTGTTGTCTATTTTGGAGAAGAACTTACCCACACTATTGCTGGGCTCACTGAGGTCCTACAGCTGGAGGGGAGGGTTCGCTGTTGCTCCTGTTTACCCACTGAGGTCCCCTATTTGAGGGGAAAACTCACCGCTCTGTCGCAGCCCTGCTGAGGTCCTCTGTGTGGGTGAGGGGTTACTGAGGTTTCCACCAGCCCACCAAGGTTCTGCAGGTGTTAAAAGGGATTGCTGATGGTCCTTGGGCTACTGAGGTCTCCAGGGTGAAAGGGGTGATGCAGCTCATGATCCCGCCAGCTGAGCTCTCAGAGGTGAAGTGGGGAAGTGCCTCTTTCTTTCTTTATTTGTACATGTTTGCAGTACATAATGTTTACATTCCTTGTGTGGAGCTGGTACATTTAGGTAACACAGCCCAATTCCTTTTTTTTATCCCTTGCCTCTTCCTTCTCAGCCTCCATTTCTAAACCCCCTCTGAGAAAGATCTATCTCTTCATAACTTATTATCTGTCTTTTACTTTGATCTTTATTTTAAATCTGGGTTTCTCATATAAGAGAAGCAATGCAGTACTTAAGACTGTGTGGGGCCGGGGATATAGCTCAGCAGCGCAATGCCTGCCTGGAAAGCACAAGGACATGATTTTGATTTCCAGTACAAAACAAAAACAAAAATGAAAAAAAAAAACCCAAAAGATTGTGTGTTTGATTTATTTATTTCACTTAACATTACGATCTCAAGTTGCATTCATTTCCTCACACATGACTGAAGTTTATTTCCCTTTGACAGATTAGTACTCCATGCAGTATAAATACCACATTTTCTTTAAAAACTAAAGAAGGCCCACTGTAAAGGTGATTTCTTACAAGCTAGTATTATATCCAAGTGATCTAAATTGACAGAGAGAACAAACTGCTGTTCTATAACAAGTTTAGATACTAGATTCATTTTATTTGAATATATAATACTGAAAGAAGCAAGGACTTTGTAGCCAGAGAGACTGAGTTTGAATCTTGGGTTTGCCTCTTTTAAACAGTGAGACTTGGACAATTCATTGCCTTGAGTCCCTTTGCTTCTTATAACAATGAAATTATATATTTCTTGCTGTCATTATCCTAAGAAACAATGACTGAGCTGGGTGTGGTGGCGCATGCCTGGAATCCCAGTATTCTGAGGGGTTAAGGAAAAGGATACCAATTTTGATACCAGCCTGGGAAAATTAGTGACTTAATAAGATCCTGTATCAAAATAAATGAATAAATAAAATAAAACAAGGACTGGGATGTAGCTCAGATGGAAAGCCTTGAGTTTACTCCTCAGTAAAGAAACAAAGAAACAGCAATAACTTGGCTTTCTACATTCAATAATCTGAGACATAACAGAACTTTCAGGAAAATTCTAAATACCTCAGTGCTTGCTAGGTGACTGTTGTTATAGATGGACTTCTGTTTGAATTAGTGATAGATATACCTGCAGATATATAGAATCATTGTCACTTAAATATTAAAAATACCTAGCTATTTAAAATTTGTGAAAATATTTCCACTGTGTATCAGCATATTTCTACATGCTATGAATAAGTGAAAAACAGTGACAAAATTACACCTCACAGAAACTTATATCTAAAAACAAAACAAAACAAAAAAACAAAGAAGCTTAAATCTAACCATAAGAATCAGAAAGTGAATTTAAAAAACATAATATATTATAGTTTAATGAATGGTGTGAAGAAAATAATGTAGACAAGGGATACAAGACATTCTGGCATGGGGTGCAGTTTTGGGTTGGGCCACATTAATATGACGAGATTTGAAGAAAATAATGAAAATGATGAGGAACTGAACCTTGTGGAAAATTTGAGGGAAAACATTCCAAGCAGAGAAAACAAAAGCTTCAAAAAGAACAGTGCATATCCCAAGCTGTCAAGAAAACTGCAGTGGATAAACCACATAAATGAGAGAACTAAAGAGGAGAAAGGGAGAAGTTGGCAAAGCTAGAGGCACTAGAAATAGTTTTAAAGATGAGAAGTATGTCTAATTTATTTTATAATTCAATAATGTTATTATTATAAATATAGTAGAGCCTAGTTATTGAGGAGCCAGGTTTGGAGTGGAAAACCAGTCTTCAAAATCATTATATTTATCTAGTGGGAAATATTGATGGATTTGACATACAACAGTTAAGAGGGAGGTGATCAATTATAGATTTTTTATATAAATAAATAAGCTGACATAATGCACAGTTGGAAGGACCTGGGTTTAGTCCCTAGTATCAAATATACAAACAAACAGCGAAGAAAAACTTGGCTCTCTATATTTAATAACCTGTGACATGACAGGAAATCAGAGGGTCTGAATATTTGAGAACCTGTTCAGTGGCTATTGAAATATTGTACCACAATTGATTATTAACACACATATAACTAATTTTTATTCAAGGTATATAGTAGAGGTCAAATTAAAAATTTTTAAAATGAATATCCAATAAAGAAACTAAAGATTGTTAGTTTCTTGACTTTCCTTGCCATACTGTAATCCCTTTCCTGTCATACATTGGATGACTTTTTTATTTATTTAATTTTAAAGGGAATAACACAGAACAATAAAAGGGGTGGAAACAGTAATAAGACAGTAGGAAATCTGCAATTCTTACTATGCTGCATATTGTTGTCCTCTAAATAGTTGCTCAGACTATCGATTTTAGGCTTGCAAAGTCAATCAAACAATACAGCTCCTCCAAATCAGTGGGTTTCTCACAGAGGTTGGGGGGGTGTTGTTCTTCTCTCCCCAGTCCATGCACCAGCTAACTACCAGGAGGGGGTTCAGCTTCCTTCCTGATTCTCCCTGTCTACACTCTAGCTGGCTTCCAGGTGGGGGCTTAGCTTCCTTCCTGGCTGTCCCCATTCCTTGCTCTGGCTGGCTCACAGGCAGGAGCTTAGCTTCCTCCCTCACATTAGATAACTCCTTTCGTAAGATTGTCTTTTTGAGGGCCAGGGATCTAGCTCAGTGGCCTAAGCACCTGCCTGCCAAGTGCGAGGTCTTGAGTTCGATCCCTGGTGCTGGGGGAAAAAAAATGCAAAAACGATTGTCTTTTTTTATTTCATTGTCATTGCTCAAATTGTCTATTGCTGTAAATGGGTTTCACTCATAGATAATGAAGGGTTGGACTAAGATTGAAATATAGCCCTGATTTCTTCTTCAACATTAGTTAATTTGAATGCTCTTGACTATGTATTTTCTATGATTTTTTGGGGGAAGGATGCACTTCCCAATTTTCACAACAAAATATTCTTGTATTTTTTGAATGAATGTAACTGTAATAATTAATCTGACAGTAATTGCAAATTATTGAGTCAAATATAGAATATTTCTACATTAATTTACATAGTTATATTTCCATGTGTATATTAATATGTGCATATAGATAATCAGCAGTATGTAATCTCACTATGGAGGACCTGACAATTTTGTTTAGAATTTTTCTACTGTTATAGGTCAGTGAATTCTGTTTTGATTTATAAAGTCTCCAAAATTGTATTTGACTTGGTTTGTTTCTGAGATGAAGACGAAACTTAATTTTGTATATTGACCTTATATTTAACAGCTGCTGCATTGATTCATTCCAATACTTTTAGTTTTATTTGATTTTCTTTCTATATAATAATTTTATTCCTTTTAACTTCTCAAATTTTAATATTGCCTTGTGATTTGGATGAGCTCTTACATGGCACTATTCAGTAGAACTAGTTAACTAAAGGTATCTTCTTTTTACTTCTCAACCAACACTTCATCATGGAATATTATGTTTTCTATGAATTAAAATATACTTATCAGTTAACAACAGGAGAATGCTCCCATATTTCACAGTTCACTGTGATTTTGTTATTAATGAGCTAAAATTTATGCCCTCAAATTGCATTTTGGTACATCCAAGGGGATAAGTAATATTTCTTTTTATCTTAATATGTAAATTGTCCTTTTTATTTTAACTAGTTGCTTCATTAAAAGTTTCTTTTTACACTGTAGAAAAAATAGAAAAGGGAACATCCTTTCACAAATAAATCATCTAAAATCACTGAAACTGTCAGAATCAATTTTTTTGGGATGCTAAAACAGTGCACAGTGACAGCAACGAAACAGTTGTTTATTTAAGAAAAGAAATGACTGAAACACAGTAGGAGAACTTTACCACATCTTCACTTGCCCTTTCCTGACCTCCTTCTCCCTCTCCTCAGAGGTGGCCTGGGACACTGCAGCTATTATCTCTAACGTGAATCTGGGCTCAGGGTCACTTCTCATGTAACTGAGTTTTTCTCTTTGGAACTGTCAAGTGACTCACTGAAGGTATATCATAAAGGATTTACCTTTTCTTATTAGTTTGTGGAAGTTAATACTTTCACTGTGAGAGCAGGATCAGGTAGGTTGAAATTCTCAAAAACATGAAAGGCAAATGAATCAGTAACTGCTTGATGCAAAGAATCTCAGGACAAATTAAATATATGTGGAAAAGCATGGGTGGAAAAACTGGAGACAGAAACATGATCTTTGTGAACCTTGAATATATTTGTAGGAAAACCAAAGGCCAAAAATATTCCTTAAATGTGGCTGATATTCAGAGAAGGCCTAGGATATCATTTCTGGTTTGCTTTCAAGCAGTGTGCAAATCAGAAGTCAAGTCAAATGTGGCCTTACAATCTGTCCAATAAAATGTAGACAGCATCCTCAAAGAACATACAGAGCCCAGATGGAAATATTAATGTCCTTTCTCCAAGTATCTAAGAAAATCTCTGTCAGATCCTTAGTTAAGCTAGTGGAATAAAAACAGTAATACCTGAGTTCACCAATGCTTCTGTTCTTGAACTGTTTGGTTTTCAAACAGAAGCTTTCTGAAAACTGTTTTAATATGTTCAAATAAGTAATGAATAACATAGGCAGAAAACTAAAGGAAATAAGAAAAATAATGTGTAAATAAATACAAATAACAGTGAAGAGACAGAAAACGTAAAAAGAACCATATAAAAATTGTGAGGCTGGAAAGTGTGATAACTGACATTAAAAATCACAGATCACTAGGAGTTGGTATGTACCTCAGTTTATAGCAGTTGTCTAGCATATGTGAGACCCTGGGTTAAATACCTAGTACTGAAAAAAATCCCTAGGGATGTATAAAAGTAAATATAATATAAAATAAAAATAGTAGATCTAAACAGGCAGATGGTATAAAAATTCTAAAGATACAACGATTGAAGTAATTGAAATAAATCAATCTGAGAAGGTTAAAATAAAAAGCACAATGGACAACACCTGAGAAACTGTAGAAAGTCATCAAATATTTCAACACAGACATGGTGGAATCCCCAGGAGTAAAGGATAAGGAGGACAGGATAAAAAGAAATTTGAAGAAATACTTGAGAATCTCAGACATTTGATCAAGGGCATGCATCTACTCATTCCACAAGCCCACTGACTTGCAAGTAGGATAAATCCAAACACTCTTTCAGAGAAAACATAAAACATGTAATATCAAAGACAAAGAGGAAAACTTGAATGCCCGATAAAAATGTCTTGTCACATACGAAGGATGCTCAGTGACATAAATACCTGATTTCTCTTCAGAAATCATACAACCAAGATGGCAGTAAGGTGACGTATTTAAAGTACTGAAAGCAATCAGTTGGTAAAAAAAATTCCATAATCAGAGAAGTGATCCTTCAACAAAAGGTTCAGAAATGATGTTCTGTTCTTTCCAAATTAGTCAGTCATGAGTATTTTTTATATGGCAGCAGAAAACTACTGTAATATTCTTTCCCTTGGTTGCCTTTCCACCCCTGCTGGGAACTTTGATGGTGACAGAGTCATTATTCCTACTCCTACGATCCACTCAAAAATGAGAACTTTGCTGTCTGATATGCTAATGCATTTGTAAGACTGACAATCATTGGACAGGTTGTGTCTGCTCATTTAATTGCATTGATTTTATCACATTTATTTTAATAGCCTCATCAAAGAAAATTCACAGAATTAATAAAATTAATAGTATACACTTGATAATTGTCAGAAGTGGTGCCTCCACTGATTACCTGTACACTACCATTTGTAGCATACAGTTATCCAAAATGTTGTGGCCACTGAGTTTGCTAGTCTTTACCTGTATGATGAATAGAAAAATTGATTTACAGAAATGGATCTTCTGACCTATTCCGTGTTTTGGAGGAGGAAAAGGATTAATTTTTACATAGCAAAAAATCTACATACGATAATATTTATAAAAAATGCTAGGCTGGGAATTTAGCTCAGTGGCCTGAGCGCCTGCCTGGCAAGCACAAAGTTGTGAGTTCTATCCCCAGTGCCACAAAAAAAAAAAATGCTAAGCATGTGATCTTCAAAGTCAAAGAAGTATTATAGAATTTATTTTATAGAGATTGTATTGAACATATTAATAGACTCTTCATGCACAATACCTGTTAGTAAAGTTCTCTTCTTCTCTCTATATTACCTACTGTTGTCTATTACTCTGCATGTATTGGCACTTAAAAAAATAACAATCTAAATAAATAAACTGATAAATGTGAGAAGCTTCTAACTGTGTAACCTCAGATAGACTAGACTTACTGTATTGGCATGATGGATACATAGCTTGAGTATTATTTTAAATCCTGTATTCTTACATGCAGAGAAAATAGAAATACATTTTCCAAAAATTAGTTCCTGAAACACATATTTCACCCTTTCTGTAGAATATAAGTTTGGGAAATGCGGGGTTAAACACTGTCATCATTGTGTCATTCTTCTAAAAGTTTTGCACAGAGTTCAAATAATGGATTCCATTTTTACCACTTCACTGGGCCTTCAGTTGATCATTTGAAATTGTTTTCATTCATTTGACTCACAATTGTTAAGTGAGAAGAATGTAGGGAAACTTTGTAAAATTTTTTACCTAAGCATAGTTTATATTTCTATTTCGGCATCTCTAACCAAGAGTTTCAAGTAATAGTCCTTTTATGATATAATGACAGGAGCTGATAAGACATTAAAAATACACATTAAGAATTTTCATAATTTTCAAATATGTTCTCCAGAGCATAGCATGTCATTTTACATTGTAGTAGTTGTTTAAAGCTTATATGAAAATTGAAACCTACAATAAAATGTGAATAGCTAACTCATCATTAAATATTCTGCAAAGAAAGGAAAAAGACATTAACCAAAATATACCAAGAAAAATAACCATTAGCTTTTCCGGTCTAGATCAATGTATTAATTTACTTTTTTAATATTCATGTCACACTTGTGAAATTATAATAAGGGATTAGTTAAAAACAACTATTATATAAGAACATGCAAGAAATGATGTTAAGTAAATTTTCGCATGCAAAAATCATACAGACCAAAATAATACTCGTAGGTGACATTTTAGTAAAATGAATGTCCCAAAATCCTCACAATATATTGCATAGTGAACATGTGCCTGTTGAATAATTTTCTGAATAACAACTCCATAATCTTTATTTTGTCCTTAGAAATATATTCTTCACAAAATATTTCAGTTTTATAATTTCCCTTAGGATACAATAATTTGAAAAGTCACTTTCATGATCAAATTAATCATATTTACTAACTTTGAGCTGCATTATGTAGTGCAGTGACCACTGGTGACATAAGGCTAATCTAATTTTTTGTGTGAATTAAGTAAAAATAAAAATGTAGTTCCTTTATAGTGCAATCCACATTTGAGGGCTCTGAAGAACCCATAGTAAGGCGCACAGGTGTAGAATATTTGCATCGCTTTGAAAAATTATTTTGAATAGCATTTTTCCAGAGTGCTGTTCATTGGTGTTCATCTTCTAAACTGCCTAATAATTGTGAAATATCTTCCTGTTAAATGTCTTCTCTATATCATTATGGTAGGAAAATAAAGACAGTTTTATTCTTGATTCTGTGTAGTAAAAAGTAAGCTGAATAGAAAGAGGTCAATTCTTTCATACTTTCATAATATTTCACAATTTTCATAATATAAGGTTTTGGAATGCTGTTTTGAGAATGCAACATAATTTTGGAGTGCTGGACTACTTTATTTTTTCTGTTACTATCATATTTGTTACAATGTACATTGTTACAATGTTGTATATAATTTTATCTGACTCTTATTATTTAGACATATTCTTGTATACCTCCTATTACATCTCAAAAACAGTGTCTTGCTTAGGAATGTAAGTTAATCTTGGAAGAAAATACAAAAAGGGGTAGAAAAAAATGTAAGAAAAAATGAAAATAAGAATGGAGACTTCTAAAGGAGAATGTTTTATTTAGTAACACTGTATACAAATGAAGAAAATTGTATATAAAAGTCTCATCTTTTATACTGCAAAAGAAGGAAATAGTGTTAAATATGCTAATAAATTTCCATGTCTTGTATTAGTTGTCTTACTGTTGTAATGAATCACTACAAGCTTAGTGATTTGAAGCAACAGAAGTGTAATATTTTACTGTTCTTTTGATCAGCACACTAAAATTAGTCACAGTAGACTAAAATCAAGTTATGTACAGTGTTGTATTCCTTTTTCTATTCTCTAAAGGTTCTTGCATGTTCATGGCTTACTTCTGAACTATTTGTTAAAATATTTATTCATTGACTTACACATTTCCTTAAGTCTGGTTGCCCTCAAATTCTCGATATACACTTATAAACAATTTAATTCCAATTTAAAATTGAAACTACATTGCTTGTGTATGTTATAAGAGAATAAAACTAATTCTTCCTTCCAGTCTGTTGTAACATAGCTATCACTCAGCACACTTATCTACTATCTGTAAACATGAAAAACATTATTGATGTACTATATTTTTAACAAATTATCTGTTAGAAACATTAAGAGAGATTTAGAAACACATGATTTACTCTCTTCCTGAGAAACTAAATTTCCAACTTATATCATTTTTTTTCTCTCTGAAGAACTTTAAACATTTTTTTGTACTGTAGATCTATTGGCAACAAATTCAGTTTTTTGTTTGTCAGAGAAAGCTCTCTTTATTTCCTTCATAGGGTAATTTTGCTGAAATCAAACATCTAGGTCAGTGTTTTTTGGGTTTTGTTTTTCTTTCAACACATTAAATATCTTGAGTGCATATTTTCTGCCTAAAGAGAAGTCCAGTGCAATTACGTCTTTGTCTCTTTGTAGGTAGAGTGTGCTTGTTTTCCACTCCCTCTGTGTTCTTCCAAGATGTACTCTTGGTTCCTGCAGTTTAACTGCATACCTATGTACAGGCCTGCTGTGTATATTCTGTTTGGTATTCTCTGAGCCTCCTCACCTTCATTTGTTGTGTTATTGTTTGGAAAATTCTCTATCATTTTTAATTCAAATATTCTTTCTGTCACTTTCTCTCTTCCGGTATTCCAGTTGCACATATTTTACATTGCTCTAAATCTTGGATCATGTATTCAATTTTTTTCACTATATTTTCTCTTGCTTCAGTGTATTAACATATCTCCTAGCTCACTAATTCTTTTTCTTTTTCTCAGTCATTTCTCATGTATCCATGAGACAATCAAGGACATTCTTCTGTCATAGTGTTCTTTTACTTTTAGCACTTTTTGCAATTCTTTTTCACAGTGTTCGTCTCGCTGTGCTCAGTACCAATTAGGTTTTCTTGTTGTTCACTTATTAGAACCCCTAGCATATTAATCATAGTTATTTTAAATTACTGAACTGATTACTCTAAAGCCTCTGGAATGTCTTGACTCTGAGTATTTTTCTCTTTTATAATACTTTGAAATATTGCATACATGCATCAAGTAAAAGGAGCTTAGATAAACAGGCTTTATTGTAATTGTTTATATTTAAAAGGTAAGGAGTATATTGTTTAACACTTGTTACAACTGTAGAATTTAGAGCCCCCAAGTGTCTTGTAATAGCCTTGCTTCTGTCAACTTTTTTTCTTTTGCATAGAAGCTGACACTTGTGTTTGTAACAGCTGTAATAAACTGTTATATAGGCATCTCACAGATGAGGTGAAAGGCGTGGCAGAAATTAATCCATAACCAGTTCTCTATGAGTAAGTTTGTGCTACTGGACTGTGATTCACAGAAGTGATTCCCAGCTCCTCTGATCCTCCATTGCTTATGTGAGATGAGCCAGAAATGTAGAGGAGCTGAAGTGTTTAGTTTTTGGTTTTTTTTTTTCCCTTCTCCAACTTGTTTAGGTTCTGATAAAATCATTTCTTTTAAAGACAGTCCTTTGATAAGGAGAACAGAATATTTTGTACCTATTTCAAATTCTTTACTTTCCCTTTAATCTTGCTAAAGTGTACAGGAATCTTTTTTTTCTGATTTTTGCCATGTTAATTCTTAGGTCTTCTGGAAACCAAACTCAGTTTTGTAGTACCACAAGCTCCTCATTCCACCCTCCTATTCCCCATCAGAAAACAAAACAAAGAGGAAAACCTTGGCTTCCAGAGGTTTTAACTCTACACGGAGCATCATTTCACTGCACTGAGTTACTGTTCAAGCGTTCTTACTAATCCATCCTCCATCCTGGGGCTTTGTTCCTGACTCTGATCCTGGTGACCTGTGATTCCTGGTATTCACATTTCTCTCCAGCTTTCTGACCAATGGTTGTGTTTGACCTCAATTTTCTAATAGATTTAAGAAAAGTTGTTCATATTTAGTTTCTTCAAATTTTTCCTTCTTTGAAGACAGTGACTACTTAGCTGCTACATGTCAGATCAAATACTCAAAAATTCAAGACTCCTTTCTATTCTTAAATTAGAAATGATGATTTGAACCTTTTTCTGGGACTTAGGGTCTGCTTCCATGTTCATCTGTCAAAGAAGTAGTATTATAAGTAGACGACTTTCATCCTGGACTTTTATAGTAAGCATTTTTGAACCTATTAAATCAAAAGTCTTTCTCTGTCTTCCCAAAACATCAACTTTTCACTTTTTTTAATTTGAGTCGCAGTTTCCTTTTTAGTTTGACTCTTTTCCTATTGAATTTGTACAAAAGCAACTTTGAGAATTAATCTCTCTGCCTCAATGCACATGTTCCCAAATTATACCTAGTAAATAGCATAAAAATTCATATTCTGTGCACTTACCTGAATACAGTCTATGGTTAATATATTAAACATTCATTTAGCTAACAGTATCATCTTCTTCTTAATTTAGAAGTCGTCTTCTAAATTAAACAAACCATCGTATAATATTGAACACCTACAAACTTTTCTAAACATTACATAAATGTATAATCAAAAGAAACAAAGATAATTATAAACATAAACATAAAATCAGTAATTATTCATTTTCAGATAAACAGACTCGTATAAACTTCTGTTAAAGTCTACTGGATGCAACATTAAAATTTTGAGTATCTCCATTTAGCTTTTACTGATTCTTATGTAGAAACAAAATCTCAGTAATAATCTCAAGTGAAAGAAAGTAAAAAGTTTACAAAGCAAATTCCTTCAAAACAGTCTCAACAAAACAGAATCAGAATCATAGCATAATAAGAAAACTCGAAATTTTGAAGGACTTAATTTGTGAAAATTGCTGTTAATTTTGAAAATGTTCAACTATCATGCATGAGGCTTAAATCAGGGTCAATTGGATATTCAACTAAAGTTGGCATTCACTAGATATTTTTGAAACTCATGTATTACAAATTTGTATTTAAATAAAGCTTAGTTCTCTAAAGGTGCAGAGCCTAAAATCACCATCTTAACTGGCATTAATTAGAATTTTTCTTTGGCAATGTCTGTTGAAAGACCAAGAATCAAATGCACTAACAATGTCACTAAATTAATCGCTTACTGTGATGAACATTCAGGGTAAAACATTGAAAGGGTATCTACGACCCCTCCTGTGAAGGTCGTTTGAGCTGTTAGTTTCAAATAATACAGGAACTGCCAACCTCCTCTGAACAGAAGGAAAGAATCTCAGGGCAATGCTTTTAGAGGTAAGAGAGTTGAAGAGAGTTATTTCCCACAATGAATAAATTGTGTAACAATAGCCACCCAGATCAAGAGGCTGCTCCAATATTTCTAATATTCTAACCTCATTTTGGAGAAGTATGTTTCAATGGAGTAGATGTACAAAGATTATAAAATACATTATTTTGAAGAAGAAAACACATTTTATTGGACAGTCTACATTTTAATAGTAAACCATGAAAATAATGACATGTCTCGGAATGTTCTGCATTATATAATATATATTCATGTATACCAAAGTTCAAATATGATTCATAATTATAAACAAATTCATGTATTTTGAGATAATATAACTGCTTGCATAGTATGAAAAGCAGAGTATGTCTCTATAAAGCTCTTAAATAATGGCATAACATATATTATTTTGTGAAAAATATTATATATGGAAAATAGAAGAAAATAAGACATACACTATACAGTTAGGAGGTAAGTAATTATATAATCATTGGCTAAAAGACTGAGGAATGTAATTCAATGGTAGGGTACTTGTCTACCATGACCAACAGCCTGGGTTGGATCCCCAGGTAGGCAAAATCGAATAATACAAAACAAACAAACAAACAAACAAAAAACAGTTATATACTTATTTAAAACTTATGCTATTAAGACATATTTATTGACTAAATGAAAACCAGAAACATTTAAATGAATGATTCAACCTGTTCTCAAATGGAAATACTACCGTTAGTGAGTTTTTCCTTTGATATACTTGTCTTGCAATTCTATTTCTATGCCCTTTTATTATCTTATGGTATATATAAGGTAAACACACACTGTGTTACAAATTAATTGAATGAAGATATTATCTAATTACACATATATTTAATATATATAATTATTTTTATGCAAACAGAGGTGCCAACTTTTGACATCAAGTTTTCTTAGTTATTTTTCTAGTTGCTGAAGCAAAATACACAACACCCACAAGTTCAGGGAGGAAAGATTTATTTAACTCACTGTTTTTAGAGGTTTCAGTCCAAAATCAGCTGACTCCAAGGCAGAGTGCCACACAGCAGAGGAGCAACAGTTCATGGAGCAAGAGGAAAACAGCAAAACTAAGAAGAGAGGGGCAAAACTCTTTTTGTCCCTTATATTGTATGTGTGCTACCTGCGCTAGGGTAGGTGTAGCACTCACACCCTTAATCCCAGCATTGGACAATGAATCAGTCAAAAACTAGATTCAGCCACCTCTGCAAAACCTGCCCTCCATGACTACATGAGGCTTTGAGGGGACCTCTGGACACAAACCATATTAGTTGATATAGGACATAAAATATCAAAATATAAACTAATTCTTATAAATGCTTTTTCTACATACTTTTAAATATTTAAAACCCAGTAATCAAGACAAAAAGTAATGACAAGCAAATATTTGCTGTAGTACTTGGTGTAAACTCAATTGAATATTTACCTTTCTCTTTCATTATCTATATATAACTCCTAATTATTTGTCAGAAATTATTGGGAAGTTGATGTGAAAGTCAAGGAAGGACACATAAAAGAAAATAATTAATACTAGAAACAAAATGGTTTTTGAATCTTTTTACAGTTTTATTTCAATCTATCTGTAGCCAAATCTACTATTCTCCTCCTGGGAACTTCTGCTAAATTATACTGTTGTTAAAGTTGTCAGAAAAATACAAGAAATCTGGTTAAATTTGGATTTCAAGTAAACAAAGAATACTTTAGTATATGTTGGGCTGGAATTTTGCATGAAGCATACTAATAATAACATTAACTAAGGTGGCGTCAAATCCAGGATATTAGAGGATGGTATTATCCCACACAAATTTTGAGAAGCAGATATACTTTAAAAAATCATCCTGTTTCCAAAAGTCACAGTTTACTGGCTGTCTTGAACTTTTGTTTACTCAATATGGCAGCTCTGGCCATTGTCAGTTTGGTTAAGCTTGGAACTATCTTCGCTAGTATCTCTTTCAGTGTGTACAGATTTGGCTGTAAAAGACCTTGAACATAATTTAAATGATGGAAGCATAACGACTACTGTTACTCTGTAGGTCTTTAAATTCAAATTCAATGATGAGCAAGGAAAAATTTTGAGATTTAGCTTGATTTCACTCTGCTCAGTGACTCTTCACCTATAGCACTACTGAAGTGCGAGCAGTAGTCTCCAAAGAGGTTTGATTTTGGCAAGAAAAGAACATAGAACTCTCCATGCACTCTTCACACACGGAGAGAAGCCCGCTAAATTCTTAGCTTTCCCCATGTAAGGTCCTCTTTGTCCATCTGTTCTGTGCACCGGAGGGACTTGTCCATCTGTCTTTTTCTGTTTCTACTCATCCAAGCCATCTTACTTTTCAGTTCATCTCACAAGTTGGGTAAGGCTTGAGTTTTTTAAGTTCTTTGCCTTTCCTAATAGAGAGCTGCATTCATGAATATGAGTCAACAGGGGTAGGATTGAAAGAGAATAATTTTGCTATCATCCCTCACAATTCTTCAAGAAAAAAATTGTGTCTTATCTGACAATGTTGACCCTGCCATTTTGGAGATATAATTTTCAGGGAAGGAAAGATTTCTTCAAGGTACACAAAAATATTTATAGAAAAATAATGCTTATACTGAATTGAGAGTACCAGCTGCTTACATTGTGACCTATATAATTTAACCAACTGCCAAGAAAATAGCTACTTAGTATACTAATTTTTTTCCTTAACTGTTCAGACCAATTAGGATTTCTGCTTGAAACAGAAGAAATACTGTAAATGTAGGGAATTCAGGGGATTCTCTAGAGCAAGAGTTTTCTAACCTGGACCTTGAAAGGCTTTTTGCCTTCATCTGTTAGAAACCAGTCCTCCCAGTGGAAGGTGAGCAGCAAGTTAGTAAGGGAATCTTCATCTGTACACACAGCCACTAGCCATTTCTCCCTTCACTGATTGGTATTCACGTCCTGTCAGATTAGCTGTGGCATCAAATAGTTGTAAGACTTTGATGCTACTGTGATTTGGTCATGCATGGGATCTGGGCTATCCCCACACTGACCATGAAAAAATCATCTTTCAAAAAAGAAACTGGTTCCTGAAGCCAGAAAGGTTTGGTATCACTACTATATAGTCACTGTTCAAATTCTTATAACCTAAAATACATGCTAAAGGAAAATTTTACCAAATTGGTCCTGATATGATTACTGATTGCTCAAATGCTATAGGGTCCACTATCAAGCAACCATTATTAGAAGAGATGGTTTCTAACAACAAAAAGAATATAAGATTGGAAATATTGGAAGACAATTTTAAGTGCCACAGGACCAGTTGTAGATTTGAAGATATTGCTAACTAAAGATATTCATTCCTTGTTGTAGCAAAAACAAGTACTACTTTTTCTTTTATAGTCTCATTATTAGGTAACAAAATAAAATAAAATTAACTGTATTTTAGTATTTACTTCACATGATACCAAAAGAATATTTAGCTTCTAGAGGAAACAAATCTTGATAAATCATGAGTAAAAGATATTTACATATCTTTTTTTAGAAAGAGGGTGACTGTGCTTCTACAAGTCATTATAATTGCCTCATTTTAGCAAGAGATTGCTATTTTATGAATTAGAAATGCATATAGTTGCAATAGATATGATAGGTGCCAAAGTGTGCTATTGTTATCTTGGTGAAACTGGACATTCTTTTAAACATAGATTATTTTCTGTATATATCAGAGAAAGCGTGGATGATAGAGCAGCATTATTTCCACTACAGGGGTTGGATGCATTTAGTTTTTCAGCTAGGGTTTTATACTTAACTTCATTACTGCTTTTCCACTAAACTGGAAACTTCATGAAGGGGGATCTCCTTTATATTCTTGATTGTAGCATGCATGTATATAAATGTCAACTTAGAAAAGACTGAAATGATGAGCACTGACTAACCAAATCAATGAGGAAAATAACAAATTCTGATTCCAAGGCAAAATTTGTTTAGAAAATTAGAATGAATCATGGAAATTAAAACTGTCCTCATACTGTGTCAGACAGAGAGTTATTAAAATTCAAAATCACTTCCATAAAATTATTTTGATAGAAGGTTTTAAATGACATTATAAGTTTGATAATTGATAATCAATGCATGCAATATAAATAGGTTTACTTAGGTTTTATTATAAAATCAAATATTCTTCTTAATTAAAAATCTTTTTAAGTAAATTTAGTATTATTTACTTACATTTTCACCATACTTTCTCATGAAATACAGTATATGATATACCTATGTCTTGGTTACTTTTCTCTCATTGCTGAGACAAACTACCTGATACCCAAAATTAGGGAAGGGAAGGTTTATTTCTTACGGTTTGTTGGAGGTTTCAATCCATACTCAGCTGGCTCCAAGGCAGGGTGGCGTGGCTGAGGGGCAGCCTTTCATGGCAGTCCAGAAGCGGCAAGAGCAAACAAGACAAAACAGCGACAAAAGAGAGAGAGAACACACCTTCTTCCTTCCCTTATATAGTATGCAGGCTCCACCCCTGAATGGGCGCAGCACTCACACCAATCATCCCAGTGCTAATCCCAGCACTAGGCAATGAACCAATCACAAATGCTAGATTCAGCGGCCTCCATGACTGCATGAAGCTTGGGGTGCCACCTAGACACAAACCATAACAATATATATATATATATCATATATATTTCAAAAGTTAATGTATAGCTTTATTAATTTATATAAGTTAAATATTCCATTGTTGTAGTGTAGGAAATGGTGGATTCTATTTTCAGTGGCTTCCTAGTTTACCTGTTTATACACATACACCATTCCCTTTATAATGCTGAAATTTGAGTTTCATAGAAAAACTCAGAGAGAGGTATAGAGATATGCCATATGCTTCTTGTTCCTACACACTTACAGTTTTGATGAGCACTTGTTTTTTTTTCATATCTTGAATTATGCTCTTATGAATAATGCTGTAGTGAACTCAACAGTGCAGATATTTTTGTGATACTAATTTTGTTTCTTTCAAGATATATCCAGACATGGGACTGTTGAATCATACTGTAGTTTTTGTCTCAAGTTTGCAAGAAACTTCCTGTGCTTTTCCATAAAGGATGTAGGCTTCACTGTCATTTAGTATCTTCTTCAATTCAGGCTCAGTACTTTTCAGGTGCGTTACCATGAAAGATACCCTGGACCAAAAAATAGTATGTTTTGCGTACTATTTCTATGTTGTTTTTGTTTTTCCCTGTAATTTCTCAGATTAATACCAGAATATTCTTTGAGGATCTGAAAGTATCTTTGTGTTCCTTTCATTTTTTATTGACAGTTTCATTTTTTTCTATTATTAAGTTTACAATTATTTCTATTATTAAGTTTACAATTTAGATATACATATTTATTATATTCCTTACAGGGAATTTGCACTTGTGTATGATGTATCCTGGTAATTCATTTTGTTCCATGTACTTGTTAAGTGTCTGATATTATTTTTTCTTTGCAGATAAACTGATCAAGATTTTCGGTTCTTAACTAAACTTGGAGTTTCAAATCATCATGATGTATCAAGTTCAGTTTTTCTGTTCTTTTCTTCTTTAGGGATTCTGTTGCTTTATTTGTTTAATCATCTGCAAAGTTTAATTGATATTTTTCTCTTCAAAAGCAATTGTCATTTATTAAAAATTCTTCATCCAATAATTTGGTGTTAAAATTTGTATTCTGCAACATTTTTTCTTAATAGTTTATTAAGTTGGCTTTACATTTTATATACAGAGCAATAAACTTGATAGTTTCCACCCAACTACTGTATTTTTTTGAATTTCACTTGGTTTTTTGACATTCCACTTTTTTTTATTTGTTCATTTTTTCCAATGCCTATTCAGCTTTGTAGGTAAAATTATTAAACCTGAGGACAATGTCATGATTTTTAAGGAATCATGTTTTACTCTGTGTTATCTATGTTGAATACTGCTTTAAATATATTTCAATTTTTGTTGCCCACTAAATTGTTTTCTCCCAAAATATTGTGGTATTTTATTTTCCACTTACATGTTTTTTTAAAAAAGTACGTTCTGCAAATGTTCCTAAATAGCTGATTAAAATTTCTCATAAAAAGGATTGGAATCAACTTTCCCACCAGTTATATCACCATGGCATAGAACAGAAAATAATCAGAAATTCCATTGCTATAGTTGGTTATTGATGCTTGGTAGTTAGAACAGAAGGGTGGCAAGTGGGAGCATATGGGACAGAGAAACTTATGAGTAGGGTTTACATAGAGTTACCAGGAATCATGGCTGAAGTGGGTAAAAACACAGCTTTGTTATTTTATCCAGTTATAAACTATAGGTGTACTTTCGTATTGGGGGTAGAGGCAGGATGTATTCACACACAGACATTTAATAACTTACCTTGTACCACCTTCCTGCACTATTTACATTATGCTCAAATTTTCCCTAGCTTTCTATTTGAAAAATGAGTTTCTTCTTTTTGATTTCATTTATTTTGAGCTCTGTATCTATTCATCTGATTTAGTGGTTTGTCTAGTTCCATCCTCATCTCATATTCCATAATTTTTATCATATACCTTGTGTACTCATTTTTGTATCTTAAAAAGAAAAAAGTAAAAATAACAATAAAACAAAGTTTCAAAATAGGTTAGTAGGAGAGTTACAATAATTAATGCATTGCATATTATTATTATTATTTTCCTTTCATTTAAATAAGATGAGAAGAAAAACAAAATTAAAACACTAGAAATGATTTTTGTACAAAACTATAATTCAGCGTGATCACTCAGTTTCCTCTGAACTTTGAGTCCTATTATCGCTTACAGGTTTAATTGTATAGTACAAGTGCTGCATTGGCATTGCCATCAATTTAACATGACAGTACATTTCTTTCTTCATCCATCATTGATTTTGAGTCATTACCTAATTAGATAAAATGAATGCTAATGGTAGGATGCTATCTTTTTCTTTGTTAGGCATTTATAAAATAACTAGTCTGATTCTAGTATGGTACATTTGATTTCAAATACACCCTAATGTTAGGAAAACAAAGAAGAGTATAGAATTGATCGTTTCATGTGAATGATGTTTTTCTGTTGTCTTCCCTATTTATGATTGACGTTATGTAATGAAAAGTGGCCTTTCAGTCCCCAAAAGGTAAGAGTATCCATGAATGTATGACTTTCCTCAAGTTTCTCAACTAGGAAATAAAGAGTCAGAGAAAAATTTTTCATGCATCATTTTCTTGAAAGTAGATTTCTACCTGTATTTTCAGATAATTACTCAGCAAACAGACACACATTTCTTCATACAAAGGAGGTGTCTAGAGATTCCTGAGACACTTAAAAATAGGATTTAGGAAAGCAAATTGGGCACATGCCACTCTCCCAAATTTAATAAACATCTGTATTTTGAAGCATCAAAAGACTAGATATTTTCTGGAATCTGAAGAACCAATTGAGTAGAATTGAAATCAGAACCCAGTCAAAGAAATCCTAACCCCAGATTTTCATGGATGATATTTGTATAAGGTAAGAAGGAAGAAAAGGAAATCATTTGAGTGACTTGGCTAGCCCTTTTACTCTGTTTTATGTCATAAGTTAGATTTGCCTATCACTGCACCACACTGGTATGCATGAATACCTGTGTGAGTGTTTGCATTCTGGGTAAATCCTGTTATATCAGTATGCCAACATGATCGCTGAAAACGTGTATTCTGTTTTCATGCTTCCTATGTTAAGTTTTTTCTCATAAATATGGATAGACAAGAAAGAATTGTAGATATTTTAGAGAAAAAGATGCACAACCTCAAAAACAAAACAACCCAAGGAGAATAATTAGCATCACTTTCATGGGGAGCCAAATCAAGAACTAGAAAAGTGTTTTGGAAAGAAATTGTCATTAGTACTTCAGAGAGGTTAAAGAAGATGCTAAACACATCAAAATAGCAAAAGCTATTAAGAAAATGATGAATGAGAGACTATGAAAGAAATTTCAGATATTGAAAACATGACCACTTAAGTAAAATATTTAATATAATGTCCAGAAGAAAAAATCCAGGAAATATCCCAAATGTAGGGAATACAAAAGAAACAGAGATGAGAAATGTGAAGGAATTGCTGAGAGGCATGAATCATTAATTTAGGAAGTTTGAAATTCATCTAAGAGGAATTTCAGATTAGAGAGAAGAGAAAATGGAAGGAAGAGTTTCATCAAAACCATGATAAAAGCAAATTTCCCAGAGGTGAGATACCCATCTTCAACTCATAGGTGCTGAGGGAGTACAGCCTAACAGGGTAGATCAGAAAAAACTACACAGAGGAAAATAATGCCCTCCACACTGAGAAAGCCATCAAAATTTCAGAATTATAAAAACATCCTTAAATTTTTTATTTCATTAATTTGTTCATCCATCACTAATGACAAAAGCAAGGTAGCTCTGAGATTGCAAGCCAAAAATTTACGGTGTTGTTAAAATTATACTTAATTTCAATGAAAGGAAATACATGCAAAAATTTATTACCCTGGTATTAATTTTCTTGGGTTTCCATAGCAGAACACTACAGACTGAGTGGATTAAGTAACAAAGATTTACTTTCTTATATTCTGTGGGTTGAGAAATCTAGAATCAAAGTGCTAGGGTTGGTTTCTGGTTACATTTCTCTGTGGCTCTCAGTGGCATTGCTACCCTACCCGTGTATTTCTAATTTCTGTTCCTCTTCTTCCAATGGTACCAGTTCTATTGAATTTAGGCTTCACCTTTTACATTTAAACTCGGTGAACTTCTGAAAGCCTCCAAATACAGCAGTATTCAGATTTAGGGCCTGACGTTGAGAAGACATAGTTCAGTCAAAACAACAGTGTTAGATACAATAAAGCCAAATACAGTATTGAAGCTGGTGGAAGTGTGGTAGCAAACATTTGACATAGGGTCAGAACAGAAGCTTCTTCAGATAGGTGATTTTATGCATCATCTTCTACAGGGTTCCCAGATATTTGTTCAATTATGAAGTTGGTTGTTTTACGGTGGGTGTTTCTGTATGAGGGTAATGTTTTGAATTCATTGAGTAAAGCCTATCGCTCTCCTCAATATGGGTGGGTTTCATACACACAGTGGGCAGTAGAAGAGAACCAAAAAGCTCAGGAGAAAGGCCTTCAGACAGAGACACAGTTGTTGATTAATTTATTTTTATTTTTTTTACCATTGGAATCAAACTGACTCATTATCTTTACCTGGGTCTCAAGCCTGCCAACCTTCACACTGGAGATACCACCAGCTCTCTGGGGTCTTCAGGTCACAAACTCACCTTTCAGACTTTGAAACCTTGCAGCCTCCAGAATCACATGTGACAAATAAATTCTGTCTCTGTCTCTGTCTCCTTGTCTTTGTCTTTCTCTGTCTCTGTCTCTCACCCTGTTTCTCTGTCTCTGTCTCGCCTTCTCTCTCCTCTCACATTGCTTCTGTTTCTCCATGATGAAGCAATATCTGAGTGGAAGTTACAGTGAAATATGATAGGGGAAAATATAAGCATTGGTGTAATCCCTGTGGAATAAACTGTGAGTTATCCAGGCAGAACTGAATTTAGCTGTTGCAGGCAGAGGGATGCAGTCCAAGTGTCTGAAACAGACACAAAATGGTAGAGATACTAATGGCAATGTGTCCTCGCATAACATGAAGAGATTGCCAGGCCAGGATGAGGTTTAATTTTATTTGTCATGTGGGAGAGGAATAATTGTAGAGTTTAGACTAGAAAATTTTACCATGTCTGCCATGCTCAATTCACAGTTCACGTTAGTTGGTTTGTGAACAGTAAATTTCATAGATGCAACTGAAAATAAAAGCGATGCCAGAGAATAATTTTAATAATTTATATGAAAAAGTAAGTTGTGTAATGCAGAGATAACACAAGGTATGGAAGAAAATTAAAAGAACTCTAATAAGTGACTTCAGAATGATTCAAGACACTTCAATTTATAAACTACAAAAAGTAGCTACAAAAAAGAAAAGAGACATAAAGAGAATTGTATAAAGTGGAAAATGAGCCTGACTATATCAATTATATATTGTTACTATAGAAATGGAACACTGAGAAAAGTATATTGAGCACTACAATGACAAAAAATGTCAATCACTAGCTGATGATGATGCTCAAGTGATAAAGAAAATCACCTCTCTCTCTCTCTCCCTTTCCCTCTCCCTCTATCCCTCTCTCCCCCTCTCCTTCTCCCTGTCCCTCTCCTTTCCTCTCCCTCCCTCTCTTTCATTTCTTTAACTATGTCTTTCTAGTTTTCAAATAGAAAACTGTTTCTCACAAACCACTTATTTCAAAAGTAATGAAATTGAGACACTTTGTCTTTCATGAACACACCCACGGCATAGGAAAAAGCAAATTATTTTAATTAGATTTTTTTCACTTGGATGAAAAACAAGTCAAGTTCATTTGCTGCGGACTTATAAGTGTTACATTTATACAGCTGCCAATCACCATGGCCTCTGTCATTATTATCATTATTCTTTAGAGTGTAAGTGTATTTGATCATAATGACAGCTAATAACAAAACATTATTTATCCTTGTACACAGTCTCCACAATACTATGTACAATCTCAAATTTTCCCAAAGATCTTTAAATTAATACTTTTTAAATTAGACTAGAAAGTATTTTTGCCTTACTCTTGATTTGAGAACTGTATTTGCCTTTGCCACTGCATCTGAGCCCCATGACCAGGGCATTTCATCCTCTAGCACAGTGGCCTGCTGATATTTCTTCTACATACTTCAGGTTCCCAAATGGAAAACCACAAGCAAAAAGCAGACAACTCCTCCTTGACTGATCAAAGGATTATATGTAGACAATGTTTGCCCAGAATCTAGAAAATAATGACATAGGAAAAATAACATTCAACCTGTCAGATGTCAGATAAGCAGAGTGTGTGGTCTTGCAACATTGAGGAATGAAGTCATGAACCAGAAATGCCAGTTAGGTGAGTTCTACTGGAAATGAAGGGAAGAATAACAACTCATGGATTTCCAGGAAGGGTCCTGAGTGAGTAGTAACCAAGACTCTTGTCAGGGGTGATTTATGTAGCAAAATCACAACATGGTTACAATGTGGGGCAAACTACAGTCAAACTATAGGATTACAAGTATAGTCCCTTAGCTAATATTGAACCAGTAGGGAAACAAATCACATAGCAAAGGTATATAGAAGGACTAAAGACATTTTTGTGAAAGTATGGGTCCAGATGTTTTGGTCACCCATCTACATGTCTGTCACCTCTCTAGGACCACTGGAGCAGGTGGTACTAATACAGTATAATCTTTAATTGCTGTTTGTCTCTAGGTGGGTGTGCAAGCCTGGATGTTGAAGTCTGGCTCTCTTCAGATTCACCTCCCACCACAATTCTAATGTCCTCATGCTTTATGCTGACTTCCTCCAGGGCCCAAAGCTTCTCTGGCTGAGTATTAATTTCTATTTAACTTAACTGTCTATAATAAAAGTACTCTTGGTAAATAGTATAATAGGATTGGATTTCAAGATTAAGAATGTATTGGAGTCCAGTTTAGGACAGTTAAGGGGATTAGACTGACTAGCTATATAATTTAAGAATTAAAAATTTAAAACAGTATATCTGTGATGCCATGCAGAACTGGAGGAAAAGCATCACGTAATTAATTTCAACCTCAAATTTAGAGGAAAAGTGTTAGTAAAACAAAAAAATCTCAATGATACAAAAATGTGGCTGGTGTGAAAAGATTGCCTTAAAAGATTTAAAATATCCTATCTTCTTTTCCTCCAAATACTTTTTCTCAAAATATCAAATTTATGTAAAGAAGTATGCAAAATATTAACAACCCAGCTTACACAATGTTTGCATACATATATTTACAAATCAGAAACTTTGTTAGACATGTCAAGCATATTCATGGTTCGTTTTATATTCTCCAAATTTCCATTCTCTTTTCAACTTGTTGGTTCCAGGTAGTCAGAGGCCACCATTCAAACAATTTGTTCTAAGAACTGGGAGCAAAAACAAGAAAAAATAGACAAGTGATTGTGCCTATGTTTGTATCCAGTAGTATTTTACACACATCCAAGTTGCTCCCTGCCTTATTAATACTGAACTTCTCAATGTTGGCATTCCAACAGCTCTGTACTGGTGTTTCATCTGTGATTTAATTTATATTGGCTTTAGGCCTAGTAATTTTGAGAACTTTTAAATTTTTATCAGCACCTCAAAAGTCTTTTTTGGTGAAGGGTTGTTCAATTGTGTATATTCTTTGAAATTGTATCATCTATTTATAGATCTATAGAAGGGCTTTATATTGTCTGTATATAAGTTTGATATTATAAGTGGTAAAATCATTTCTCTCTGTCACTTGCCTTTCTACTCTAACTTTGCACTTTCTTGAGTTTGAGGTCTTAATTATACATATGACTAATTAACCAATCATTTCCTATAAGTATATTGTACACTTCTTTTTAAATAAGCAGTTGTCCACCTTCATTTACAGGTTTATTTACATAGTCAATATGTTTATCAAGGAGTTTTAGTACACTAGTTTTATTTTGCATTTAGGACTACTTTTTTTGTTTGTCTTTAAACACCTACAGTAGTTCTTTATTAATTCATTGCTTATTTATTCATTTTCCTTGGGGAGTATAATATCAAACTTGCATCATTAATTTAAGTCTGTAGTTTGTTAACCTACGTCTCTATCCACTGCTAAAGCGGGACTGAAATTTTGCTTTCCCAGAAACACAACACTGTAAAAATTTTCTTAATCTGCTTTCTGCTTTGTTCTTTATAATATGCCCAAAATTTCATAAGAAAAGATGTAAAATACAGGTGAAAAAAAAGAGAGAAGGAAACTGGGAGGATGAGGGAGAGAAAGAGACAGATGATATGCCTGGTGGAGCCAAGATCTGGGAGGGAAGAGAAGCTGGGTTGGGTCACATGGAAAAGTCCTAGTGAAAGCTTTATCATTGTCTCAGAAATGTCATGTATGGGGACTATTTTGCAGAGAAAGTACTGAGGAAACTAGCTAAGTAATACATGGAGTCTATTTTACAGAGAAACTACTGAGGAAGGAAAGGAAAGGGTAGGAAGCAACCTTTGTGTTTACGAAAAAGAGCAGTACGTCAGGATAAAGAGATGGAGCAGAAAGAGTACAAAGAAACTTCCCAGCCACACAACGAGGATGCAAAGGGTATTTATTTATGTTGGTGGAGTTCAACCACTTTCATAATTTGAAAAAGATATATTTTCATCTTCCAAGAAAAATTTGGAGTACAAATACATCTAAAGTCTCTAAAAATTCTATAATCACTTACATTCAAAAAATATTCAGTATCTACATAAACACTAATCTTGCTTAGACATAATCATTTAGTGTCATGATTGTAGCCTGTGATTAAAGATATTCAAAACTGTTTGGAGACCTTGCATGGTAATCAATAATGACTCACTTTTGAATCAAATGCTGAGATTTTAATATTATTTAAACAGTCATTTAAAAAAATACGTGCAGTATTACTATAGTTTAGCTATTTGTCTATTAGAAGTATCAAGAAAATGTGAAGTAATAAATACAACATGAAAATTATTATGATGTTAAGGATAATGGAGTACTTACATTATTGTTTATACTAAAGAAAAGATGGCTACAAAAATTTTCAAAAGAGAAGCATAGCCCTTAAGACTCAACCTTCAAATTTTCTCTTTCATCTGTGTTCCAAAGATAGAGATTCCTGCATCTCATTGAGGTAAATTCTTGATCTTTTTTACTTGGTTTCAACTAATCTGGTACGCTTGTGTGTGTGTGTGTGTGTGTGTGTGTGTGTGTGTGCATGTGTGTATGCATATGTGTGTAAATTCTTTCTCTGCTGGAGTGTAAGTTCAAAGTTAGCTATATACATTCATACAAGATCTTGGCTTCTGTCAGTAACCTTCTTTCAGATGTCATCTTCCAGAATTTCAGATCTTACTCTTTCAGAAGCTGTTCTGACCTCTTATTCCCTTCACTATTGTTGTGGTATTTCCATTGCTACAAATCCAAAGTATTCATTGTTGCAAATTCCTTGTTTATCTTTATTGGTTGCATGCTCTTAATTTAAAAGCAGTTTTTCAGTCATTTCTCTTGAGTGACAACCTGTTTTCTGTTAGAACTTACATTAGTAGTAGTAATAAAGTGAGTTTTCTAAATTCATCTTTGTTAAAAAATATACATTTTTGATATACAGGAAATAAGAAACTGTTTAAATACAACTATATTTGTTTAGTTATCCTATAACAAAAACAAGCCACTGTGACTAGAAGAATGAAATTTAAATTATTTCTGTTATGAACCAATTGTATAATGTATCTCATCTTTAGGTTAATTCCTTTACCTGAAGTCTTTTGTGTGAAGTTAGTCTAAAAATCATTTCAATCTTATTTTAGAAAAAACTCAGTTCATGGAAAACTGAATGAATTTTATACTCAAGTAGTCCCATAGAACAGTTTAAACTCTTCAGTGTTGTAAATGATTAGAAGATAAATGAAAATTCTAATTTTTTGAAGCAGAGAAAATTCATTAAAATATTGACAGGTAATGTTTATAGAATTATGATTCTAATGTAGCTTTTCAATGTTTAACTATATCAGTATTGTATGAAATATTTCAATTTATTTTGTGACAACTACACAGATTAAGTTATTTGGTGTTATATTGGGACTAGCAAAATTTTATCACTGATCAATTTTGTCATGAAGTCATGAGAACCTAAAATGCTATTTGAATTCAAGTGACTATCATCCTGAAAATGATGCTTTTACTCAATTGTAAAAACAACTGCACATTTACAAAAATGATATCCCTTTTGGGGACAGTGCTGCTGGTGAGAAGAGTGAGTCCACACTCCTTTCTTTTTCCATTGCCCCAGGATGGCACAGCTGGTGAGAAAGGTGTGAATTCACAGTTTTTCCTCCATGGTCCCTGGACAGCAATGCTGGTGAGATGAGTGACAACACTGCAATTTTAAGGAATCATCACCATCACCATAGCTCAGTACCAAAGGAAGGGCCCTACTTCAAATAAATACCAACTCCTAAACCTTAATACATTGGGAAGGTAGCTTCTTGGGATAGACATATAGACCAAGAACCACATACATCCAGAAGACACCTGAAGGAACAGTCAACTCTTAGGAAATCCTCAATGCCAGTGATAAGGCTATCTAACATGAGAAATCTAAAAGCATGAACACAGAAAACAAAATAAAATGGAAAATAGAAAATGACAAGAAGAAGAAGTAAAACAAAACCCGAAATGACCAGCCCACCCTGGAACAGTCTAAAACATGAGAGAGAAAATTGGAAGTCAACAAATGGAACTCTCTAAATGATAGCAGCAGAAGTGAAAAAACAAATGGAAGAGGCCATAGGAAAAATAATCTCTAAAGTGCAAGGAGAAATGACTATCAAAAGAAAAGACATTGAAGCAGACACAGATAACCAAATAGAGGAGCTTAGGAAAATGATAGAAACCATGAAAGCCAAACATACATGAGAAATGGAATCAATGACAGAGATCCAAAAACAAATTCAAGAGATTAGAAACTCCTTCAAAAGTACATGCAGCAGATTGAACAAAGGTGAAGATAGAATATCGGATCTAGAAGACAGGAACATAACTAGTGACCAGGAAAAGAAAGATATCACAAAATTCACAATGACTATGAAAAATCAATTCAACGGCTACAAGATGCAAGAAGAACAACATAAGACTGATTGGAATCAGTGAGAAAGACAGAGACAGCATGAAAGCTATTAAAAACCTCTTCACAGAAATAATGGCAGTAAACTCCCCAAAAATGGATAAAGAATTTGACATACAAGTAAATGAAGCATATAGAACTCCAAATAGCCATCATCAAACAAATCTGATCAAAGGCATGTAATAATCAAGATTCTAGAAATTTAGCAAGGAAACAAAATATTAAAATCAGCTAGAGAAAATAAACATATAACCTATAAAGAAAGCCCATCAGAATCACAGCAGATTTCTCAACACAAACTCAAATCAAGGAAAGTTTGGAGCCCTAACAGAAAACAGTCTTCATCCAAGACTTAGGTACCCTGCAAAACTATCTTTCAAAACTGATTGAAAAACAAGGTATTTCTGACTTTGGGGGTGTGCCCCTGCCAGCTGTGCAAATCCTGGAGGGGCTGAATCCCACCCAGGCCAGTGTAAGGCCCTGGTGCCCTACTTAGGGGGTGCACCCTGTCTAGTCATGTGAGGCTAGAGGATCCAAGCTCTGCCCTGCTCATTGTCCCAGCACAATCCATCTCGGGGGCACCTGGCCAGCCATGCTGGTCCAGGAGCTACCAAGCCCTGCCCAGCACAGCCAAGAGCCCCAAAGCCATCCATCAGGGTAATGCCCCAGCTAGCCACATGGTTCCATGAGGTTCCAAGCTCTGCCAAGCCCAGTGCAAGGTCTCAGTGACATATTTTGGGGGTGCACCCCAGCTGTCCATGTGAATCTCAGAAGAGTCAAGTCTTGCTCATCCCAGCACAAGGTCCTGGAAACATACTTTGGTGAGGCACCCCACTTAGCTGCACAGGTCAGAGAGGAGCCAAGTCCCACCCAGCCCAGCACAACAACCTAATGCCATCCATTGGGGGAATACCCTAGCAAACCTTATAGGATTTGGAAGAGTGAGCCCTGCCTGGAACAGTGCCCAGACCCCATTTGTGGAGCACCCGAGAAAGAAATACCATCTGGAAGAGACCTGCCTAGAGACCTACTGCCATCTGGGAGGTGTCCCAGTGAGCTTAGGGATGGCAGAAGCTCCATTTGTCATTTTTCCTTCATCCTGGGAAGCTTGGCTCAGGTGACTGGCCCAACCCTTTACACTGTGGGACAGTCAGTCAGTGCAAGAAATGCCTTGGATTTAAGCAGCTCATCTGGAGGAACCTAGGGAAATGATAAAACAGAAAAGCAAAACGTAGTGTCAGACTTCCAGCCCACCAAGAACAAACCCAGGAGACATTGACATGGAAAATACTAGAAACTGCACAATTGAAATTTTCCAAATGATAGCAACTGAAGTAAAAAATCAACTCTACAAGGTGATAGAGGAAATCAGATCAGAAATAATCTCCCAGGAAAAAAAAAGAAATGACAAGCATAGTGAAAGAAATGTTGAGCATATCTAAAGAAGATGTAGATAAAAAAAAGAGGAAAATAAGAAAATGATGGAAACCTTGAATGAACAATATAGAACAGAATAAGAATGCATGAAACATTTTCAAACAGATCTTCAGGAAATTAAAAATTCCATTGAAAGCTGGCAAAACCACTTGAACAAAACTGAAGACAGACTCTCAGACCTTGAAGGTAGGATGAAAGCTAATAATCACAAAAGAAAGATCTCCCAAAAATTACAAGGAACCAGGAAGTGATTCAAAAACTACAAGACAATGAAATGAAAAACAATATAGTATGATAAGTGTCAATGAAAAATAAGGAGTCAATGACACAAAAAAACTATTGCAGAATAGCAGAAAATTTTCCAAGCATGGAAAATCAATCTGACATACAGATAAGTAAGGCATATAGAACTCCAATTAGCCATAACCAAAATAAATTTATACCCAGACAAAAAACAATTAAGATCCCAGAAATTCAGCACAAGAACAAAATACTAAAAGCTGTCAGAAAAAAGAAACAAATAAGGAAAACCCATCAGAATCATGGAAGACTTCTCAACACAAACCATCAAGTCAAGAGGAGCTTGGACCGAAGTATTTCAAGTCCTGAAAGCAAACAACTTTCAACCAAGATTGATGTACCCTGCAAGACTATCTGTCAAAATCAATGAAGAAATAAGATACTTCCATGAGAAAGAACAACTGAAGAAATTCATGACCACCAAACCAACACTATAAAGAGTACTTAAAGATACTCTAGAAGAGATAAAGATGGTCACAAATCCAAGAATAACAACAGAAAGAAATTGCTAAGCAGGGCAAACACTTAAACAGAGAGAAAAAGAAGAGAACCAGCAACATGAAGATAACATGACAAAGATAAGTCAATACATATCAGTTATAACCATCAATGTAAATGGTCTCAATTCACTAATCAAAAAAAAAAAGGACTGACAGAGTGTATTAAGAAAAAAATTCAACAATATGCTGTATATAATAAACACATTTAACTCAAATGGAAATTCATTCAGTCTATTGTGACAGTGAAACAAGAAGAAGAAGAGATAACAATCATAAATATCTCTGCACCAAATATGGGCATACTCAAATATATCAGACAAATATTAATAGGAATGAAAAATCAAAAAAGCAAAAACACAATTATAATGAGAGACAACACTCCATTGTCAAAAAGAGATAGACAACTAGACAAAAAAAAGAAAGAAAAACAACAACAAACGAATAACAGAACTGAATCAAACTTGTGAACAAATGGACTTAGTAGATGTGTGCAGAGTATTCCACCCAAAAAACTCAGAATACACATTCTTCTCAGGTGCACATGGGTTGCTTTATAAAATAGACCATACACTAGCCCACAGAACATGCTAAAGTAAATGCAAAGGAATTAATATTATTCCCCCCATATTATCTGACCATAGTGCAAAAAAGATGGAAATTAATGACAAAAGAAACCACAAAAACTCGATAAACACAAGGAAATTAAATAACACTTTCTGAAACAACCAATGAGTCACAGATGAAATCAAAGAAGAAATTATACGAAATCTACAATCGAATGAATATGCACATACAACTTACGAGAACCTGTAGGACACAATGAAAGCAGTCCTCAGAGGGAAATTTGTGGCGGTGAAGTCTCACATGAGGAAAATGGAAAAAACACAAATAAACAAAGCTAATGCTGTACCTCAAACTTCTAGAAAAAGAAGAGCAAGTCTTCTTTTACCCAAAGCCCAAATAAGGGGTGAAATTTATAAATAGCAAAGCAGAAATTATTACAATTGAGACTAAGACAAAAATACAAAGAATTAATGTATGAAAGAGATGGTTCTTTTTTTTTTTTTTTTTTTTTTTTGCAGCACCAGGGATTGAACTCATGACCTTGTGCTTGCCAGGCAGGCGCTTAGGCCGCTGAGCTAGATCCCTGGCCCTGGTGTTTTTGAGACAGGGTCTCACTATGCCGTTCAGGCTGGCCTTGAGCTCACTTTGTAGCCCTGGCTGGTCTTGAACTCACAACAATCCGCCACCTGTCTCAGCCTCCTGAGTGCTGGGATTACAGGTGTGAGCCACCACGCCCGGCAAAGAGATGGTTCTTTGAAAGAGTAAATAAAATTGATAAGCATCTAGCCAACCTTATCAAAAAGAGGGAAAAAATTCAAATAAACATTAAGAAATGAAAAGTGTAAAATCACTACAGATCTTGTGAAAGTTCAAATCATCAGTGCCTATTTTGAAAAGCTATATTCCCATTGGATGGAAAATGCAGAAGAAATGAATAGATTCCTGGAAACATATGAATTGCCAAAACAGGATCAAGAAGATATAAAAATCCTGAATAACCCAATATCAGTAAATGAAATTGAAAATATAATTAAAAACTTAACAACAACAACAACAAAAGCCCAGGTCTTGATGGATTCACAATCAAATTCTACAAGAAATTTAGAGAAGATTTAACACGAATACTCCACAAACTCTTTAATGAAATTGAAAGGGAAGCAATTTTCCCTTATTCATTCTTAGAGGCAAGCAATACCCTAATACGAAAACCAGGGAAAGACCCAACCAAAAAACAGAACTATACAACAATCTCCCTAATTAACATAGATGTAAAAATTCGCAATAAAATACTAGCAAACAGAATACAGCAAATCCTCAAGAAGATTATACACCATGACCAATTTGGATTCATCCCAGGAATGCAGGGATGGTTCAACATTTATAAATTAATAAACACAATACATCACATCAATAAAGTCAAAGACAAAAATCACATGATAGTCACTGTAGATGAAGGAAAACCTTTTGATAAAACCCAACACTCATTTATAGTAAAAATCTTAGAGAAAATCAGAACAGATAGTCTTTACCTCAATCTGATAAAAGCCATTTATGAGAAACCAATAGACAACATCATACTAAATTGACAAAAACTGAAATCTTTCACTCTAAAATCAGGCATATGACAAAGATATTCACTATCACCATTCCTGTTCAACGTAGTTTGGAAACATTAGCCAGAGCAATTGGACAAGAGAAAGAAATAAACACAATAGGAACAGGAAAGGAAGAAGATAAATTATCATTATTTGCAGATGTCATGATACTCTACATAGAAGACCCCAAAAACTCCAACAACAGACTTTTAGACTTAATAAGCTAATTCAGCAGTGTATCTGGGTATGAAATCAACATTGAGAAATCAACAGCATTCTTGTACACAAACAACAAACTTAGTGAGGGACAAACTAGGGAAACCACACCCTTCACAGTAGGTATCCAAAAAAATTGAATACCTAAGAATCAACATAACAAAAGAAATAAAATATTTGTACATTGAAAATTACAGTACTCCGAAAAAAGAAATCAAAGAGGAATTCAGAAAATGGAAAGATATCCCATCCCATGGACAAGAAGAACCAACATTGTGAAAATGGCCATATTCCCAAACTGTTATACAAACGTAATGTAATTCTGATCAAAATGCCATTAACATACCTCACAGATGTAGAAAAAAAGTTCCAGAAATTCTTCTGAAAACAGAAGAGAACTAGAATAGGAAAGGAAATTCTGGGCAACAAAGACAAGGCAGGAGGCATCACAATCCCTGACCTGAAGTTATACTACAAGGCTGCTATAATAAAATCAGCACAGTACTGGCAAATAAACAGACTTGAGGATGAGTGGAACAGAGTAGAAGCTACAGACACAAGTACTAACACACTCAGACACCTTAACTTTGACAAAGGGGCCAAACAAGTTCACTGGAAGAAAGATAGCCTCTTTAATACGTGATGATGGACAAATTGGCTTTCCACATGCCAAAGACTTAAACTAGATCCATTCCTATCACCATAAACTAAACTAAAGTAAAAATAGATCAAGATTCTAAATATTAAGACAGAAACACTAAATTTACTGGAAGACAAGTAGGTAGAACTCTTGAGGACATAGGAGTAGGCAAAGAATTGATAAACAAAAATCAAACTGCACAGGAAATACTTTAAAGAAACAACAAATAGGATCTCATCTTATTAAAAAGTTTTTGCAAATCCAAAGAAATCACCACCATAGTGAAAAAAAAATCCTCACAGATTGGGAAAATATTTTTGCCAACTGTCACTCTGAGAAACTACTTCTATCTACAACATATAAAGAATTGAATAAAATCAGGCTCCCCAAATGCAAACACCTAATCCAAAAATGGGTATCTGAGATAAATACACAATTCTCCAATGAAGAAATACAAGTGGCAAATAAATATATGAAAAAATGTTTAACACCAATGGTCATTTAAGAAATGCAAATTAGAACAACACTGAGATTCCATCTCACTCCAGAAAGAATGGCCAAGATCAAGAAATCCACCAATAACTAATGCTGGATAAGATGTGTGGAAAAAGGAACACTTCAACCTTGTTGATAGGAGTGTAGACTGCTACAACCACTGTGGAAATCCCTCAAAAAACTATGGTTAGAGGTTCTATTCGACTCAGCTATTCCCCTTCTGGATACTTTCCCACAAGGATTGAAAATATCATACCACAACAGTATATGTACATGCATGTTTATTGCTGCACAATTTACAATAGTCAGATCTTGGAAACAACCCAAACGTCCATCAAACAAGGAATGGAAAAAAGGGATGTGATATTTTTATACAATGGAGTACTACTCAGCTACACAGAATAATACACTTGAGGCTTTTATAAGTAAATGAATGCAACTGGAAACCATATTCATAAGTGAAATAAATCAGATTCACATGTGTAAGCACCATATTGTCTTGCTAGTGTAAGAAACTGAAAGTAAATAAGATCCAAAAGTTACAATAGATAGAGTCAAAGGGAAACTGCTCAAAGGGAAATCATACTGTATGATCAATTTTGAATGCCAGTATCTACTAACATGAGTGACTACATGCAATATAGCAATAATCGTTAAATTCCTATCATTTTATTTTGAAATACTGTATCACTAGTGTTGCTGTTGTCATTATTTGGCTTTTTTTTTTTTTGCTTCATTACTTTTTCATTTTTCTGTGCTTTTTTTCCTCTTTAAAAGAAAGAAAAACAAAGACATAAGATACTTTCATCACAAGGAACAACTGAAGAAATTTATGACTGTTAAAGCAGCTCCCAGAATGCTCTGAAGGACATATTAGAAAGCGATAACGTAGATCACAAACACATGAGCACCAATAGAAAGATGCTGCCAGGAAGGACAAGCAATTAAACAGAAGAGAAAGACAGAGACAGAAAAAGGGAAACAAAGTGAAAAAGAAAAGCCCTTACATATCAGTTATAGCTATCAACTCACCAATCAAAAGAAACAGACTGGCAAAATGGATCAAGAAGCAAGATCCAAAAATATTCTACATACAAGAAACACAGTTAGCCCAAAAAGAAATTCACAGATAAAAGTCAAAGAATGGAAAACAGTTTTGCATGCCACAGGAACCCAGAAAAAAGCAAGGATAACTCTTCTATTTGCAGACAATGCAAACTTTAAGCCAAAACTGATCAAAGGTGACTGAGAAGGTCATTATATACTCGGTCAGGGAAAATTCCAAGAACAAAAGGCAATGATCATCAGTATTTATACACTAAATACAGGTTCATCGAACTACATAAAACAAATGTTAACATGCATGAAAAACCAAATACCTAACAAAATTGTAGTGGGAGAACTTAATACTCCACTCTCACAAACAGATAGATCAACTAGACAAAAGAGCCATGAAGAAATATTAGAATTAAGACAAGCCTGTGAACAAATGACTTAGTACATATCTACAGTGTTCCACCCAAAAACAGCAGATTACACATTCTTCTCAGCTGCATATGGGATACTCTCAAAATGGACCATATATTAGCCAACAAAATATGTTTAAGTAAATGTAGAAGAACTGAATCATTCCATGCATGCTATCTGACCATAGCACAATGAAACTGGAAATCAATGGCAAAGAAAATCACAAAATTTACATTAACACATGGAAATTAAACAACACCCTTCTGTAAAAACAATGGTCACAGAGGAAATTAAGGGTGAAATTAAACAATATATACAATTAAACTACAATGCCAATACAACGTACTGAAACTTATGGGACATAATGAAAGAAACCCTATTAGGGAAATTTGTATCCATGAACTCTAACATCGTGAAAATAGAATGAATTCAAATAACCTAATGTTGAAATTAAAACTTTAAGAAAAGAAGAACAAATCAAAGTTAAGACTCACAAAAGGGAGGAGACTATAAATATTAGAGCACAAATTGATGCAATAAAACAACACAAAGAATGAATGCATCAAAATGCTGGTTTCTTAAATAATAAATAAAATTGATAAATCATTAGTCAACCTCATCAAAAAAAGAAACAAAGCACAAATTCAAGCAATTAGGAATGAAAAGGGGGAAATCACAATGAATCCCACAAATCGATGATCCCATAAGATCATCAATACCTACTATGAGAGCCTATATTCTAATGAGGTGGAAAACACAGAAGAAATGGACAGATTCGTAGACAAAATTGAATTGTCAAAAGTCACTCAATCAAAAATTCCAAATAGCTAGATATCAGTCAATGAAATTGAAAACATAATTTAAAAGTTACCGACAAAGAAAAACCCAGGGTCTTACACATGCACTGTTGAATTCTACAAGAAATTTAGAGAACTAATGTCACTAATGCCAAAATTCTTTCAGGAAATTGAAAAGTAAACAATACTTCCAAAGTCATTACTGGAAGCCTATATTACACTGATTCCCAAACCAGAGAAGAACCCAACCAAAAAAGAAAATTAAAGGCCAATCTCACTATTGAACATAGAAACAAAAATTCTCAATAAGAAACTAGCAAACAGAATGCAGTAAATCATCAAGAATATTCTACACCATGACCACAGGGATGTCATCCTAGGGATGTAGGGATGGTTCAACTTATTCAAATCGATATAGGTAATACACTATATTAATAGAACAAAAGACAAAAATCACATAATCATTTCAATTGATGCAGATAAATCATTTGACAAAGTCCAAAACTCATTCATGATAAAAACCCTACAGAAAATTGAAATAGATTGTCTTTACTTCAATCTGATAAAAAACTATGTATGTTACAAAATGGTCAAAAACTGAAAGCTTTCATCTAAAATCAGGAACATGACAACAATAATCACTATCAATACTCCTGTTCAATATAGTTCTGAAAACATTAGCCAGAGCAATTAGACAAGAGGAAAAAATAAAAGGAATAAAGATAGGAATGGAAGAAGTGAAATTTTTATTATTTGCAAATGACACGATACTCTACATAGAAGATGCCAAAAACTCCACCAAAAAAACTCATAGATTTAGTATCCAAATTCAGTATTGTAGTAAGATACAAAGTTAACACTTAAACATCAATAGAGTTCCTGTACACAAGTGACAAACTCAAAGAGATAGAAATTAGAGAATGCATACCCTTCACAGCAGCATCTAAAAAAAATGAAATCCTTAGGAATCAATTTAACAAAGGATATAAAAGATCTGTGCAGTGAAAATTATAGTAATCTAAAGGAGATAAGAGAGGATACAAGAAAATGGAAAAATGTCCTTTTTCTGGACGGGAAGAACTAACATAGTGAAAATAGACCTACCCCAAAAACTGATTTACAGTTTTAATGCAATCCCAATCAAATTCCAATAGCATATCTCACAGATTTAGAGAAAACATTCCTAAAATTCATATTGAACCAGAAAGAATCTAGAATGTCAAAGGCAATTCTGGTCAACCAAAGCAAGTAATGAACAATCACAGTCCTAGACCTGAAATTATACTGCAAATTTACTTTGATAAAATCAGCACAGTATTGGCAATAAAAACAGACTGAGGATCAGTGGAACAGATTCAAAGATGCAGATGCAACCTGAAACACACTCACTTACCTTCTCTTCAACAAAAGAATCAAACATATTCACTGGTAGAAAGATAATCTTTTTAATAAATGGTGCTGGGAAAACTGGCTTTCCTAATTCAAAGACTAAAACTAGACCTAAGTCTATCACCATGCACTAAATTAAAGTCAAAATGGATCAAAGATCTAAATATTAAAACAGAAACACTAAATTTACTGGAATAGAAAGTGCATAAAAATCTCTAAGTCATAGGTATGGACAGAATTTCATGAATAAAACCCAGACTGCAAGGGAAATATTACAAAAAAATCCATAAATGGTGTCTCACCTTATTAAAGAGTTTTGTACAACAAATGAAATCCCCAAATGAGTAAAAAGACAACCCACAGAGTGGGAAAAAATATAGACATTTGTCCCTCAGACAAATGACTTACATCTAGAGCATGAAATTCATTGAAAATATCAGAACTCCCAAATTCAAAGACCCCAACCAAAAATGGGCATCTGAGATGAATACGCAATTCTCAGATGAAATAAAAATGACAAATAAATGCATGAAAAAATGTTCAATATTGTTGGTTGTTCAAGAGATGCAAATTAAAACAACACTAAGATACTAGCTCACCCCAGAAAGAATGACTATCATCAAAAAATCAAATGATAAAAATGTTGGTGGGCGTGTAGGCTGGTACAACACCTGTGGAAATCCATGTGATGAGTTCTTACAAAACTAGAATTAGAAGTCTCATTCCACCCAGCTATTCCCCTTCTGAGTATCTTCCAAGAGGAATTGAAAACATCACACTACAGAGATATACGTGCACCCATGTTTATAGCAGTACAATTTGTAATAGCTAAAGCTTGGAAACAACCCAAAGGCCCATCAACCGAGAAATAGATTAAGAGGTTGTGAGGTTTTTGTATATTTGAGTACTACTCAGTTGTAAAGGTGAACAAACTAGAGGCTTGTGTGGGTAAATGGATGCAACTCTAGACCATACTCATGAGTGAAATAAATCTGAGCAGTATATATAAGCAATATATTGTCTTATTCTTGTGAGAAATTGAACAAGTAAATAAGATCCAAATCATACAATAGATATTGTGAATTGGGACGAAGCTGTTCTACAGAAAAGACAAACTATGATGGAATAAAAGGGAAAGGAAAAAGACAAAAATAAAAAATATCTATAGGTGTAAACAAGATAGGATAGCTATAGAGATAGCTTCTTTTGGTTCATTGAAAAGAAAAGTTGGTGGTAAAATTGTTTGGACAAGATAGCATGTGTAGATCTAGTACTCTTAATAACTACTATGAAGACAACAATATGTAATTATTAATTATTGTATCTGTCCTATTAACCTATTTTGAAAATCTATTTCATTGTTTTTATCTTTTTTCTCTTTAAAAAATCATGTCTCTTTTCTAAATGAAAAAAGAATAAAAATTTCAAACAATTTCAGTGACATAGAATAAATACTGCATTTTCCCCAGTACAGGTTAGTCAACTCTTAAATGTATTTCTTAAGATCTGTTCACTGGAAAGTCAGAGAATCCTTCCTAAGATTGTGCCCTGCTTACAAGAGAAGACTGAGTGAGGGAAATGTGTGAATAACTATCCTGCTTCTTCTATTTCTTAAATGCCAAGGTGCTGTATTTTGGAATAGTATGTTTTTCCTGAATGCTATCATTGGTATTCACAAAGTAAATTTGATTGATTGTGGCATTGAATAATGTAATGTGAAATCAGGTGAAAAAAAGTATCACTAAGCCTGTAAATATCAAGGCAATTTCTAGAAAGTTAAATAAAAGTGCTTCATATGCAAATTGGAAGTTTTTTTTTAAATAGCACACTCTATATGCAAGAGATTACATGCCAATATGGAAAAAATGTGCAAATATTTCAAATAATAGTACATTTAAAGATTCAAAAATGTGATTTTCTTTTTTTAATGACCTTGTCCAGATCAAATACTTGGAAAACTTGAAAAATGTAATGTTTAAGGTCCATTTAAACACATTCTGTTCTTTGGTTTCAATGAGGAAGTAAATTGTGAAGGACAATATTCTTTGATCCACATAAAGATGCTATTTCCTTTGCATAAAAACTAAAATTTTATTATAGACTTTAATATGACTAGCTATAACTTACAGCTGATTAAATGCTTTACATGTAAATAATTTCATCTGTTCACCATTTTACTGTAACAGAATTCTATATTTTAATGTTATTTAATATATTATTTATCTGCCATTCTTATTCTTTCAAAATCCATTATAGCAGGAGCTTCTATATATATCTTGTATAAAATATGTATTGAATAAATAATATAATACATAGTTGTCTTAGTTACTTTTCTCTCATTGCTGAGACAAAAATGCCCGACATCCAAAAGTAGGGAAGGTTTATTTCTTACAGTTCTTGGAGATTTCAGTTCATACTTAGCTCGTTCCAAGGCAGGGTGGCCTGGCTGATGGGCAACCTGGTTGCAAGCGGCAAGAGCAAACAGGGCAAAAGAGAGTAAAGCACCCCTCCTTTCTGACCTTACATTGTATGCCAGCTCTACCCCTGGGCATGTGCAGAACTCACCGTCAATTCCAGCGCTAGACAATGAACCAATCACAAATGCTAGATTGAGCCGCTTCCATGACTACATGAGGCTTGGGTGGCCACCTAGACACAAACTGTAGCAGTAGTATTTCTACATAGCCATTTAAACACAAGTACATCAGCAATATTTGAAAAAATAACCTGCTTAAAATTTTATTTTCATGATTTTTAAAGGTAAATGAAAAAATGTGTTTTGGTTCTAATGATAGTAGAAAATATCTTAATTTTTGACTGATGTAAAAATGTAAGCTGATTGCCATATGTCATTCTTAATTTTGCATCCCCAGAAATGTGACCCTCTTAACTCTGAGTTCACATAGTGACAGCATTAAAATGGAAGCTGATTTTATGCAGTTTACTGCAATCATTTTGTCGAACCATCTTAATACTGACAGACACCTGTGCAAAGTTTGATCAAAGAATGAATGTTTGTCAACCGTTTAGCTTGTTTGGAGAACTCTTTCCTTGACAGAGTATTTTTCAAGATTATGGCAAAGATTCAGGTGTTATGGTCCTTTGAAAAAGCTTATTCAGCCTCACAAAGACTAATTCACATTTCATCATTTTCAGTTATCTACGTAATGACAAAAAGGATGCCCAATTCTCTGATAAAATAAGTATATTGAATTCTACTTCCTCCAAGTTGTTTCACTGATTTTCTCACTTTGAAATCCTGACATTAGTGTGATAGTCATGCCTATTTAAAACAATAGATGGGACATGTACAAATTAATCCTTAGAAATATTAGTCTGATTTCCCCACTGGAACTGCGTGTGGCTGCATGGTGACACCACTGCTGCTTCTCAGGCTGTGTCTGTGGGGTCTGCTCAATGGCATAACAATGGAGATGTGATTGTTTTTCATTTAAATTTGGATCATACATTCCATATTACTTCATGATAAGTAGATGGTTATATTTCATTATAATTTGTCTGAGCATCCCTGAATTTTAGAAATTGGAATGGTGACAACTCCTGGCATTGAGTTTTAGCAGGAGGAGGCATGCATAGTCCAGTTTTTGCATGAGTCTCGCCAATTTAAAGAAAATTCAATGATCTTTCAACGTCCAATCAAGAACTTCATCCTCTACCCTCCTACAGGAGATGTCTAATCACTGAGCTTGGCATCAAAAAGGTTAGTTTAGCAAGAATTTCTCCCCTTAGTAGCTGCTCTTTGTACTGTGACCCCTCTGATCTCTTCAACCTCACCTGCTTCTGGCTATGTACCAGTGTTGGTGTCTTCCACAAATCACCTACTTCTACAAGCTACTGCTTTATTTCGATTCACAAGCTAATGCCAGCTTTCTCTGTATCTCCTTACCCATCTTTCCAGTGTTTGTTGTCGAAGCTGTGAACACAACCCCTAGTTCTTTGTGAAAATGAGTAACAAGAAAATAAATTTTCACATCACATGTGAGTGGTGATTGATAACTATTGGGAAAAAGTTTCTACAGGAAAAGACTATGAAAGTTGGAACCCTTTCACTTTCACAATGATATTTTAATCACTGATTTTAAATGATCTGTTAAAAAGTTTACATTTTCAAGAAAACATACAAATGAGTTTTGAATCTCCAGCAGCAAAGGTCACATATGTTTCCTTGAAAAAAAACTTTTGTTGGATATGTATCAAAATGCTTAGTAAAATAAATAAATTGAAAGGCATTGTTGAAACTACAAGAAATAAAGACAAGCTCATCCACCTAAATTGAAGCTCATTTCCAGACTTAAAAGCTGCTGTTCAAGACAGGTATTTCCCCTAGGAAATCCAAAAATTTCTTCTAATTTAGAGAAGTCTGAGTAGCTTTGCATGAGCAAAAGGCAGAAACTAGTGCCTGCAAAAGAGGTGAAAATGGACTGTAAGTTCCACATTAATTTTTATCACTATAGAGCTATAATGGTATGAACCAGGAAAAAAAAAGAGAGAGAAGAGGAAAAAAATACTGAGGAAATAGAGGAAGCATAGAAGGATACAAGCAAGAAATGATCCTTTTAAGGATTCAATTATAAGTTTGGGTACCATGCAGATTTAAACACTGTATTAATCCCACATATGTAGTTTTTTTCAACAGAGAGGAAGAGAGAGAGAGAGAGAGAGAGAGAAGCAAAGACATCTACCATAAAAAGCTATCACAAGAAGAAGGTAAAAAAATCACAAAAAAGGGAGGGAATGCAAGAAATGACAATGAAATGGTAGAATTGGCAGTGGATTTTGGATGTTGACTATAATGTGTCATTCTTTTTCTGGTTTTATACTTCGTGTCTACAGTTTTTGCTATTCTAGGTAACATCTTATGAATAGAATCTTTATTATGATTTTAAAGAAGCAAAAGGAGAAGAAAGTTAGTGTATCAGATTTCTCTGAGTCATAGCTACATTACAGAGAATACACATTTGGAAAGATTTAGTGCACATTTCATTGAACCCTTAACTACTCTAGAATTATCATCTTTTAAACCAGTACCTTAAACTATGGTATTCATTGTTTCAAACACAAGCTAAAGTTCTCATGTAAGCTAAATATATATCAGCATGTGTTTTAATATTTTATTTTTAAACAATTATTTATTTGAAAATGAATTTAGTGGCAGTGAAGATATATAAATCATGATGTGTGCTTTATAGTTTATTGACCTTAAATCCTAACTGTGATTCAGTTCTAGAAATAAAACTTAATTCATCTTAGATTTCAAACAAGTTCAAAAGATTGAACTGCATTAAATGAAGTGGTACACTTTCTCAGATGGTCAGTATTGCTCAAATAGAGTTCAGGGAGAGGAACAAACTCACAGTAACTCTATATGTTAGATTTTACTCATTGAACCAAAATTTGAGGTTATCCCTTCAAAGTGTGGAAGAAAACATCTTAAAAATGAAAAATAATATTTTTTTCCAAAATATTTGGTGTATAAAATTCCTCATAGTCTAGCCCATAACTATCAATCATTTTAACAGGTTTTGGTGCAAGTAATTTGTGGATTTATTTATAGCTTTTATTGGGCAACATTAAATATAATACAAAATTTTGCTACAATTTTTAAGATGAATTAGATTTGTAAGAAATTCTGTAGTTTTTGCTTCATTTCCTCAGTATGTTGCACATACATTCCTAGGTAAAGGAAGTTCAAACAGAGACAATTTGCATTAAGTCCCATAGATCATTATAAACTTCACAATTTTCTTAAAGTCTTGAGCCTTTGGGTGGTGTTTTTTACTTTTAGTCATGTAGGCTTAGCTGAAGGATGGTAATAAATAACTTCTCAAAGTGCATTTAAGTTGTTACTCAAAAAAATAAAATGTATACAAAATTATGGCTAATTTATTAGCAAAGCACTAGTAAATTAGACATGAAATAATATTTGGGAGAACAAAAGAATCTCTCCAATGGTAAACTGCATCCTAAGAATGCACAGGTGTGAGGTTTCAAAAGGTGGAAAAAATAGTATAACAATTTCATGTCTCTTCATTTCCCCAACCTAGAGATTTAGGGTTCTTTGTAATAATTTTAAAACATTAATTTCATTGAATTTAAATATTTCAAAGTTGCAATGTAGTGGAATGCCACTTATAATAAGTTAAAACTTACTATAGTGAAAGCCTTTTTTGCTCATAAAATTTAAAATCACACAATAAATACAAAACTGAGTCCAATAACTAATTTTATATCTGGGCTACTGAAGTATACATAAATAACATTTCCATCTGTTCTAGCCTGTAAAAGTTACTTGATTTAAGCAACCCAGCACATTAACACATGGTGGTAGTCTTTCTTAGATAAGTCCCCAAATTGGCATGGTCCATGAGGTTGGCCATTATTGCAGGCTTTTGAACTTTGGATTTAGAATGTCACTTGTTAACTTAAATTATATGTTGGTACTTAAATCCTGCAAAATACGCAATAAAGAAAAACAAAGTCAGGTTATGTCAAAATACTACACAATAAAATGAATGTTATACATAAAGGCCTTGGGTTTCCATGAATAATGACTAACAGGATTTTCTTCTGTAGCCCTAGGGATCAAATTTTGCCAGTTTTCTTCTCTGTCTCCAAAGTGGTGTTGCCTGGTACAGACAGAGGACAGAAGGTGATAGTTACTGGAGCACAGGAGTAAACAGGCTGCAAGCACTTTTTACCTCAGGACTTTTCCTCTGTCAGGAAAATTGTCTCCAGTGTAATAAATATGAAAATAGGTTAAGTGGATCATAAACTCATGGCAAAGTTCTCATTTAACTGTGATGAGGGGCAAGATCTTTCTTTCAAAGAAAAATTTTGACTATAAAATGAGAAATAAACATTATTGCGTCTATGTTAATGGTAATTCAAGTTTTTAAGTGTTTAAAGAATTCATTCTGACTTTGTGGAAATTAATATATGTAGTTCACAGATTAAACTGATCATTTATCGAACTTTTTTTTATATATATTGTTTTTAGGTTGCTGCTGACAACCCTGATTATAAATAGTGAGGAGAGTTTTGTACTATGAAAAATGAAAGCAATGTAATCTTAGATGCTATGAGAAAAAATTTTATATCAAACTTGTATTAAAATGATCTATAATTGAAAATTTGAATTCAACAGTACCAGTTTTAATAGAATCAGTTATTTACATTAGCATTTTGATATGAAACTGATATTTTTCATATTCAGAAGATGACTTACACTATTCAAGGGTTGGACACACACAGCCTGACTATACCCAGTGAGGACCCCCAATACCTGGGCATGGACACACACATAGCAGCTGTTGGTACCAGCAGTGCAAAAGATACAAACAACCTTGTCACAGATATAGTAGTAGAAAATTTCCCAAGCATGGATAAAGAGTTTGACTTGCAAATAAACCAATGTTGTGCCTTGGCACACAGAGACATTAGAATAGAAGGGGACAGGTGGGACTGACATCCTTTCTTTTTTAAAAAGTATTTAATATATATATCTATATTATATATTGATTTATATTGTATATAGATATACACAGATAGGCTATATATCCTTTGATATATATATAGATACATATCAAAGGATATATATATTATATATATAAGATTCTATCTATCTATCTATCTATCTATCTATCTATCTATCTATCTATCCCAACTCCAGTTCCCACATCCAGAGGCCAAGATCAATCCTAAACCCAGCACAAATACCATTGCAGAATTGACTGGCGTACATGACACATTTCTAAGATCAGACTTGGACCTACTACAGAACTGAAAACACCAGAGGAATTTTACTTCATTTGTTTTACTATGTTTGTTTGACTGGTTTTCCTTTTTCTGTCCAGTTAAGGCCTTCTTTTTTTAAATTTAGTTTAACTTGGTCTTGTTTTATTTTTTATTTTTATTTTTATTTTTTTTGCGGCACCGGGTATTGAACTCACGACCTTGCGCTTGCCAGGCAGGCGCTTAGACTGCTGAGCTAGTTCCCCAGCCCTGTTTTTGAGACAGGGTCTCACTATGCCGTTCAGGCTGGCCTTGAGCTCACTTTGTAGCCCAGGCTGGTCTCAAACTCACAATGATCCGCTTGTCTCAGCCTCCCGAGTGCTGGGATTATAGGCGTGAGCCACCACGCCCGGCTCTTGTTTTATTTTTATGATTATTTCTGTTTTCTGTTTTTAGTCCCTCTTTGTTTTGCTTACTCTTTCTTTAATGACTTAGATTTATTAATTTCCTTTCATTTTCATCTACTTGTCTTACACCTCTCTTTCACCAAGTATCTTGCTTGATTTTATGATACTTCCACATGAATAAACATTGTCTCTTCTCTTCCTGGTTCAGTTCAATACTCCTCCGCTTCCTCTTCTATTATTTCTCTCCTCTGTCTTCCAGTTTGCAAAAACCTAGGTGATCATCCTATACCTTCCGGTCTTGCTCCTACTGTATAGGACCTCACCTATCTCTCTGTCTTGTACCCTATCCCTGTTAATCTCTCCTGCACAAGGTAAAATCACTCCACTAAAGGGAAAATGATTGCATACAGGTTCGTGTTATATGCTAAATTCTATTGTACAACTGCGGAATTTGCTCCTGTGGTTAAAAGTGTCAGGCTAAGAGTTACCACAGTTTGTCAACAACTAGGCTGTGCTCAAGATTGTTGTTATTGTTAACTGTAGTACTTTATAGAGAGTGCCATACCTGCTGCAATCAGTTGTGTCCTGTATGACAACACTGTGATTGTGTGGGATCGTTACCATTACCATAATCCAGGACCAGAAGACAGGATGCTGAGTCAAATAGGTAACAACTTCTCATCCTCAACACATTAGCAAGGAAGGTTTTATGGATATACACAAAGGCCAAGAACTACCTACCCCTAAAAGATATTGCTGTAGAGCAGACTTTTCCTAGGGAAACCTGGATGAAAGCTGTCTATTATAAGAAACCTATAAATATCAACACAGAAACAAAACAATACAAATACAGAAAACAGAAATGACAAGACACAGAAGTAAAATTGAACTCCAGACCCCAGGCTACTCAGGACAAGTTCAGAGTACAATAAATTAGAGGAAATCAGAAGACAACCACTGGAAATTCCTGAAATTAAAACAACAGAAGTGAAAAAATGAATGGAAGAAGCTATAGAAAAAATAATCTCTAAGGTGCAAATAGAAATGTCTATCAATATAAAAGACATTAAACCAGACACTGATAAACAAATGGAAGAAGGGCTGGGGATCTAGCTCAGTGGCCTAAGCGCCTGCCTGGCAAGGTTGTGAGTTCAATCCCTGGTGCCGCAAAAAAAAAAAAAAAAAAAAAAAAAAGGAAGAGTTCAGGAAAACAATGGAAACCATGAAAGCCCAACGTAGGAAAGAAAAACAATCCAGAAACAGATACAAACAGAATTCTAAGAGATTAAAACTTCCCTTGAAAGTATACACAGCAGTTAAATGAAGGCAAGGATAGAATATCAGATCTAGAAGACAAGATTGCAGCTAACAACCGTGAAACAGTGTCTTAAAAATAGCAAGAGACCATGAGAAATCAATTCACAGTGACTAGATGAAGCAAAGAAGTACAAGATAAGATTGACAGGAATCAATGAGAAAGCTGGATACAGTGCAAACGTCATAAAACACTGCAGAAAACTTTCCAAAAAATGGGTAAAGAATTTGACATGCAAATAAACGAAGCATATACAACTCCAAATAAACATGGCAGAAATAAATCTACACCAAGGCACATAATAAACAAGATTCCAGAAATTCATGACAAGAAAAGAATATTAAAAGTGGCTTTAGAAAAGAAACAAATCACCTGTAAAGAAAAACAAATCATAATCACAGCAGAATTCTCAACACAAACCCTTAAATCAAGGAGACTTTGGAGTGAGGTGTTTTAAACTCTAACAGAAAACAATCTTAAACCCAAATTGATATACTCTGAAAAACTATCTTTCAAAATTGATGAAGAAATAAGACACTATCATGACAAAGATCAACTGAAAAAAAGTATGACCACCAAACCAGTTCCACAGACTGCTCTGAAGGACATACTATGACAAGAGAATGAAGAACACAAACACATGTAAACAAATAGAAAAAAGCTCCCAAGTAGGGCAAGCAAATAAACAGAGGAGAAAGACAGGGACAAATAACAAGAGAACAACATGAAAAACAAAAGCCAACACATGTCAGTTATAACCATCAATGGAAATGGTCTCAACTCACCAATCAAAAGAAATAGACTGGGAGAATTGAACAGGAAACAAAATTCAACAATATTCTGCATTCAAGAAACACATTTAATCCAAAAAAGAAATTCATAGACTTAAAAGTCAAAGGATGGAAAACAATACTCCATGCCACAAAACCCACAAAAAACAGGTGCAGCTATTCAAGTTGCAGACAATGTAAACTTTAAGCCAAAATTGATCAAAAGAGACAAAGAAGTTCACTACATACTTGAAAATGGAAAACTCCAAGAAGAGATAAGAACTATAAATATATATGCAATAAAACTCGTGCACAGAACTACATAAAACAAGTGTTAACAGACATGAAAAACCAAACAAATACTAACACAATTGTATTGAAGGACCTTAATATTCCATTCTCACAAATAGATACATCAATCAAACAAAAAGTCAACCAAGAAACATCAGAATTAAACCAAGCCTGTGGATAAATGGATCTGGTAGATTTTTACAGAGTGTTCCACTCCAAAACATCAGAATACACATTCTTCTCAGCTGCACATGGGACATTCACAAAATAGACCCTAGATTAACTCACAAAATATGCTGAAGTAAAAGTAGAGGAACTGAAATCGTTCCATGCATACTATCTGACCATACCACAATGAAACTGGAAATCAGTGACAAAGAAAATCACAAAATTTACATTAACACATGGAAATTAAACAACACCCTTCTGAAAAACAATAGGTCACAGAGGAAATTAAGGATGAAATTAAACAGTATATACAATTAAACTATAATACAAATACAACATACCAAAACTTATGGAACATGATGAAAGAAATTCTGTGAGGGAGATTTATACAGATCAACTCCCATATCAGGGAAACAGAATAAGCTTAAATATCCTAATGTTGAAACTAAAACTTCTAAAAGAAAATGGGCAAATCAAACCCAAATCTTGTCAAGGGAGGACATTATAAATATCAGAGAAGAAATTAATGCAATAGAAACTAAGAATATAATGCAAAGAATCAATGAATTATGAAAAATTTGTTTTTGAAATAATGAATAAAATTGATAAATCATTAGCCAACCTCATCAAAAAGAAGAAAGAAAGCACAAATTCAAGCAATTAGGAAAGAAAAGGGAGAAATCACAATGAATTACAGAAACATCCAGGAGATCATCAATACCTACTGCGAGAACCTATGTTCTAATGAGATGAAAAACACAGAAGAAATGGACAGATTCTTAGATACAATTGAATTGCCAAATGAAAATCAATCAAAAATTCCAAATAACCTGATATTAGTCAACGAAATTAAAAATGTAATTAAAAATTTACCACCAAAAAAAAGTCCCTGGTTCTCACACATTCACTGTTGAATTTTACAAGACATTTAGAGAAGAACTAATGCTACTAATGCTGAAATTCTTTAAGGAAATCAAAAGGGAAATAATACTTCTAAAATCACTCCTGAAAGTAAGTATTACACTGATTCCCAAACCAGAGAAAAATTCAACCAAAAAAGAAAACTAAAGGGCAATCTCCCTAGTGAACACAGACACAAAAAATTCTCAGTAAGATACTAGCAAGCAGAATGCCGGAAATTATCAAGAATATTATACACCATGACCACATGGCCTCATCATAGGGATGCAGGGATGGTTCACCATAGGCAAATCAATACATGTAATACATCACATTAACAGAACAAAAGACAAAAATCACATGATCATCTCAATAGATGCAGAAAAAGCGTTTGACAAAGTTCGACATCCATTCATAATAAAGCTACAGAAATTTGGAACAGATTGCCTTCCCTTCAATCTGATAAAAACCATCTATGACAAACCAACAGCCACCATCATATAAAATGGTCAAAAAATGAAAGCTTTCATCAGGAACAAGGCAAGGATGTCCACTATCAAGACTCCTATTCAATATAGTTCTGGAAACATTAGCCAGAGCAATTAGACAAGAGAAAGAAATGAAAGGAATAAGGATAGGACAAGAAGAAATTAAATAATCATTATTTGCATATGACATGATACTCTACATAGAAGACCTCAAAACTCCACTAAAAGAATTCTAGCCTCAATAACCAAATTCAGCTGTATAGATGGATATAAAGTCAACACTCAAAAATCAATAACATTTCTATACAAAAGCAACAAACTTGCAGAGACAGACATTAGAGAAAGCATACCCTTCATAAAAGCATCTAAAAAAGTGAAACATTTAGGAATCAGTTGGACAAGGGACATAAAAGGTTTGCACAGTGAAAATTACAGTAATCTTAAAAAGAAGATTGGAGAGGATATCAGAAAATAGATATATGTTCTTCGCTCGTGGATAGGTAGAACCAAAATAGTGAAAATGGGCCTACTCCCAAAATTGTTTTACAGATTTAATACAATTTCAATCAAATATTATTAGCATCCCTCACAGAAGTAGAGAAAACATTCCTAAAATTCATTTGGAACCAGAAGAAAGCTATAATAGCAAAAGCAATTCTGGTCAACAAAGGGAAGTCAGGAGTCATCACAATTCCAGACTTGAAATTGTACTACTAAGCCACAATGATAAATCAGCATGGTGTTAGAAAAAATGAACAAACCACCCAAAACGAAACATACCTGAGGATGAGTGGGACAGAATTGAAGAAGCAGACACAACTCCAAACACATTCAACCTCTTTATCTTTGACAAAGGAGCTAAACCTGTTCACTGGAAGGAAGTCTCTAATAATTGGTGCTGGAAAAACTGGCTTTCCACAGACCCATGTCTATGTCCATGTACTAAACTAAAGTCAAAATGTATCGAAGACCTAAATATTGAAACAGAAACACTAAATTTACTGGAAGAGAAAAATAGGAAGAAATCTGGAAGACACAGATGTAGGCAGAGAATTCATGAATAAAACAAGGGAAATATAAAGAATCAACAAATGGGATCTCATCTTATTAAAGAGCTTTTGCACAACAAAAGAAATCACTAACAGAGTAAAAACACAATTCACAGAGTGTGAAAAAAATTATAGTCTGTTGTCCTTCAGACAAAGGACTTATATCTAGAACATATAAAGACAGGGAAAAAATCAGCCCCCAAAATTCAAAGACACATCAAAAATGGGCATCTGAGACGAATACACATTTCTCAGATAAAGAAATGCAAATGGCAATTAAATGAAAAAATGTTCAACATTGTTCGTTGTTCAAGAGATGCAAATTAAAACAACACTGAGATGCTATCTCACCCAGAAAGAATGGCTATCATGAAAAAGTCAAACGATAACAAAAGGTGGCAGAGCTGTGGGTAAAAAGGAACCCTTCTGCATTCTTGGTGGGAGTGTAGGCTGGTACAACAACCATGGAAATCCACGTGGAGAGTTCTTACAAAACTAGAATTAGAAGTCTTATTACACCCAACTATTCCCCTTCTGGGTATCTCCCAAGAAGAATTAAAAACATCATACTACAGCAATATATGAGCACCGATGTTTATAGAACACAATTTGTAATAGCTAAATCTTGGAAACAACCCAATACACATCAACCAAGGAATGGATAAAAAAGATGTGGTATTTTTATACAATGGAGTACTACTCAGTATAATAACCTATAAACTGGAGTTTGGTGCAGGTAAATAGATGGAACTCAAGACAATACTCGTAAGTGAAATAATTGAGACCCACATGTTTAGACATCGTATTGTCTCACTAGTATGAGAAAATGAATAAGTAAATAAGATCCAGAATGTGCAATAGATATTGTAAATAGAAAAGAAATTGTTCAAATGAAAAGAGAAACTCTGATGGAAGAAAGGGGAAGAGAAGGATGGGAAAGGGAAAAAAATGTGGATATACACATTTTTAAGATAGTTAAGCAATTAGTTTCTCTTATTTCATTGAAAGAAAAGGTTTGTGCTAATATTGTTTAGACAAAATTTCATGCCTATATCTTGTACTCTAAATAACTACTATGAACCATATACAATGTATTATTAGTACTCTCTTACTAGCCTGTTTTGAAACTGTTTTATTGTTGTTTTTATTTTTTCTCTTTACAATAAAAAACTATTCAAATGAAGCATAGCTAAAATTACAAGTAAAATAATTAAATTATTATTTTAATTTTAATTTTGTATTTACCTCATTACATGATACTAGGAGCAATGCTTTATCAAGCAAACAAATACTAGAAATGGTCAAAGAGGTATAGAAGAAAGTTTATGTAAATTAAAAGTAGGTATAGCATTTTGAAAAAGTATGAGACTGTCTTATAGGCAAAGATTCCAAAGAGTATAGTGTGCTTTGCAAGTCAGGCTTTGATTCTTGAAAGCAAATTTTATGTCTTTATTTTGTATATCCTGTAAAATTTTGGTTGAAAATCTTAGTTCTTAAAATAGACATTGTCTCACATTCATTTCTTGTAGCATATTTACTTATTTCAATGGACCTGATGTTTCTAAATCATCAAGTACAATCTATGAGGCAAGTTTTGGTCACCTGGAATACCACTGTAGGCCCAGAAAGACCAGATCAAAGAGTGGTTACTCATACTCAGCATCAAACAATTACAGTGAAACTAAGGAAGCAAGCACATTGCTGGATAAACTAGGATTTTTTAGTTTCTAGCAGCCAGTTGGGAAGGGCCCAGTCGGCCTGAACATTTAGTCACAAAGAATTCTCTATTCTGTCCCTTGCAAGGAAAGCAACCTGAAGTACCTGATGTTAACTAAAGTGCTGCTTTTGTTACTCGATGGTCTTCTTCCCCTATCTCATAAACCAATTATTCTGCTGAACATGTGGAACACTCATTTTGTTTCATATGGTGAGGACTTGTCTGAATCAAGGACTGCTCATAAGATCCAGTTAGACAGGAAAAATCGACAACAGGGTTACAGTAAATAAAAAGCTTCTGCCCAGCAAAGGAATCAATTAGTAGACTGAAGCAACAAACTACAGATTGGGAAAAATTTTGCCAGTTATTCATTAGACAGAGGATAAAATTGTAAAGAACTCAAAACGATTAGATTACCTAAAACAAGAACAAATGTAAAACAAGAGGTGGTCAATCGAAATGAATATTACTAATGGTCAACAAATATAAGAAAAAAAAATTGCTCAACATCCCTGGCCATTGGAGAAATGCAAATTAAAACAATGCTAAGATTTCATTTTATGTCAGAAAGAATGTCAATCATCAAATCAAAAACTAACAAATGCTGGCAGGGTTGTAGAGAAAAAGGGACCCACTAATACTTTTGGTGAGAATGTAAACTTGTACAACCATTCTGGAAAACAGTATGGAAATTCTTCAAGAAATTAAAATTAGAACTTCCATATGGCCCAGCTATTCCTTCTCTAGCTATCTTCCCCAAAGAGCTTAAGCCATCATTCTACAGCAATATGTGCACACCAATGTTTACAGCAGCACAATTCATAGTAGCTAAATCCTGGAAGAACCCTGTATCCCCATCAACAGATAATTGGATAAAGCAAATGTGCTTTCTATACATAAAAGAATATTACTTGGCTCTAAAGAAGGACAAATTTGAGGCATTCATAGGAAAAATGGAAGCATATAATGTCGAGTGGAATAAAGCAAATTCACAAGCTAAAATACCATATAGTATGTCTCATTTGACTAAGGCAAAGGTCAAACAAAGACCACAGTAAAGGATGGATGAAAGGAGACAAGGGAATAGATCTCTTGCCAGTGGGAAGCAGCCCACGAGAGCATGGGTGAGCTGAGAGGAAAAGGGGACGGGGGAAATAAGTAGAATAAAGATATGGCATGTACAGGAAACTATTAACCTCAATGAATATAAATATTTTAAGTCATAAACATGAGATAAGATTAATGATAAAAACAAGAATGAAAACAGGGAAATAGGATTAAGAAGAGCATTGAATGAGTGGAGAGGGAAGGAGAACGGGATTAAAAAATAAACAACCAAGCTGTATTATGTATATGTACCCACTACCCAAGATGACTGTAAACTGCATGTACTGCAAATGTGCACTTAGAGAAAAAGAAACAGAATAACACACACAAACAGAACTAATTCAAATTTCAGACTAAATTTGCGGTAATTTATTTTTGGCCAAAGCATAAGAAATCACATCAATATGACCCAGAGGAATATAGTTAAAAATCATGATGAAAACATTTTGACTTTTTTTCACCTTACTTCCCATAATAAAGTGTACATTTCTTCTTTCCCTCTCCTTTTCTTCTCCTGCTTCTTCCTTACACCAATAAGAATCAAAATTTATTATTTTCAGAATATTTAAGACTTTTGAGGATATCATAATCCTATTGCAAAGAAAATAATGTTTAATTTACAAAAAAATAAAAACAAGAGCAGTTGAATTGAAAACAAACTTATAAATTAACTGAACCATAAATTTAGGTCCCTCCAAACAAATTTCAGAATGGTTTCATCTTTGTTTTGTCTGTTTTCCTGACGGAATATAACCACCATCTTCTCTCCTGAGAAACGAGTAAGGTTAGATTCAAGGAAGGTGGTATGACCAATGATACCTGAGAAGGTCATCCTGAGTTCTAGTTACTTATTTTTCATCTATTATTGCTTGTAATTGCCCTTCTCTTGGTTATTTGATAATAAGTAGTCATTAATTCTAACAAATTAAGATGCTGTCATACCTAATGAATTTCTTTGATTGAAAAATACACAGAAAACTAAACTCATGCAAGCAAATTAATCATTCATAGCCTACCTTGCAGTGTGAACAGATGTTTTAATTAAAATTGACTGTGAGATAAATTACCCCACAGTGTAATTTAATAAATAGTCATTGAAACAATAAATTACAATACCAATAAATACTTGACCATTACTGCTCTTTTGTTGGTTTATTGCAGTAGACACAGCATTGACTTCAATGTCATTTTTAATAATCTTTTGTTAAGAAAACAGTTTATTTTCCTTTTCTTATTAGCTTTTCAGAAATTTTGATTCATTTGCTTTTATATCCAGTAAACATGCAGTTATAAGTCTCCTAATGGTAAAAATATTTCTGGAAATGTGATAAAAATAATTGTTCTTCCTTATTCTTCCCATTTAGATTTTTAGTGTATGAACTTTGAAATTGTGTTATCAGGTGTACATTACTTGAGTGCTTTATTGGGTGGATAGAGGAGTCTTTTAAAATGATTCTTTAAGAAAATGTATCGAGTGAGGATTTTATTTGGAAAGCATTAATATAAGGTGTAGTACTGTAGATTAAGTTTTATAAATAGATAAAAATAAATTACACATTTTTGAAAATTTTGTAATTAGTGTTAATATGAATAATTTATCACATCTTTGTCACATTATCCAGAATTGAAGTTTGTTTATAACACAAATGATTATTTATATTAAGAGGAATTCTGCCTACTTTGCAAGGAAAATTAGAATCACTGAATATTTTCCTTAGTTTGAAACTCTCTTTAAATTTTTATTAAATCTATACTTCTTTGGTCACTGTTTAGATAGCTTTCCTTTTTTTCCCAACCTCTACCTCTTTTCACATTTCATTATTTGCATATAGTTTAGTTTATGAAAAATATAAAATTATGCTTTAGAGATTGAATTAAAGGAATACCCATAATACTCCAAAAATAGCTTTCAAGAATTGGAATTGGAAGAATCCTTGAAAATTTGTACATGATGTATAATGTGTTTGACAAGTCTGGCTTTGTCACTTTATAAGTGTTCCTGTCATAAAACAGTAGCTATGCTTAGATTACTCTTTTTATTTTTCAATACTTCATTTTGCATTATCAAAATTATCTTGCATTTTCTAGTTCTAAAATTCAGCTTCAAGTCATAACATTACATCCCATGAATTCTAATCTTTAAATCATTGCAGTAACTATAATTCTGCAACTAGTATTAAAATAGCCAACAGTTTTAGACATAGTTGATTTTGGTTTAGGTTTGAAAAAATTTACTATGAGTACTTATTTTGCTTAGTTGGAAGCATGAAAGCGTATCAGATGCTTATATAATGCAGGTTTTCCTTTCACCATCATATTCCTCACACTGAGTATTGCCAGACTTTAAGACTAACAGGAGATTTTTCAAGCAGAAATTTTATTTTGTAATACTCGCAAAGTGATCACCTATAGTTGATATTAAGGGGGCAGATTCACTCAATGAAAGCCCCAGAGATGTGATTTTCCTTCCTTCCTTCCTTCCTTCCTTCCTCCCTTCCTTCCTTCCTTCCTTCCTGCCTCCATCCCTTCCTTCTCCCCTTCCCTCCTTCCTCTCTCTGTCTCTGTCTCTCTTTGTCTCTCTGTCTCTGTCTCTGTCTCTGTCTCTGTCTCT